>JAENPR010002958.1:0-31568 GCA_018135685.1 Themeda triandra
CGCGGCGGCGGCCAAGGACCGCAACGGGGACTCGCTTGACTTCTGGCCCGCGGGGGCGGCGACGGCCAGGTGCGATGAGCTCGCCGAGACGGAAGGCGTCTGTCTGGGCCAGCTTCCAGGGCGCCGGCTTCAGGCGGAGCCCATCGCAGCGCGACAAGAGGAGGTGCTTGTCGCAGCGCAAGAAGAGGTGGTGCTCGTGATCGCCGTGAACGCTGCCGTCTCTCCCTACTGGTTTCTAGGACTCTGATTAAAGGATGCGTGTTTCTAGGACTCGATCAAAGGATGCTGCGCATACGCATATTTGCAGGTGATTTGGAGGCTGCTACATTTGTACGTGGAAGATTCCGTGATTGGAGGAGATTGCACGCATGTGGGATACGAGCAGGGAAAAAAATCTTGTATCGTGATTGGAGGCTACTACATTTGTATACGTGATTGGATTGGAGGAGTAAATGAGCGGCTTCCATATTTGTCGCACGGGGTGGGGCGGGTGGGCAGGGTGAGCGGGATTGCATGGTTACGGTAGAAGAAGTGAGGAGAAACTTTTTACGCACCAAACGATGATCTTACTTTTACTCTTTTTAGTAGTGGATTTAGTAGTGGAAGATATGTAGGCAAGCGCCTCAGTCATCTTCATTTTCTATAAAAGGTACTCTGTTCCCTTTGCTCTGTCAGTTTTTTCTTTTTCAGTACATCAATTCTTTCTCTTTGAAGCACACCACTTGTGAAGCAAAAATGTTGATCCTGGTTGTAACATCGTCACATTTGGAAGAAGGAATTGTGCAACATTTATTCTGCTTTATGTTCTGAATTTTGCAGGTTGGCAGACCGAAACTTGTTCTAAATGAGCTTGTAGAAATTTGTTAAGCTTTCCATCAATTTCCGTCAAAGTATTCTTCACTGGGTTGGGAGGTATGCTATGTTAAAGTATATTAGTGTATACTGAAAGGGCATGCTCATTCATCTAACATTGGTCCCACACCCTTTTAATTTGTGGCGGAGTTCCACCTTTTTGTATTCTGAAATTATTCATAAGCAAGCTTCCAGAGTATACGCTCCTTTTTCTATCTACAGGGTCTTTAGATATTCTTGGGCTGCCTGGTTGCGGCGCCGCCCTGCTGCACTCCACAGGCACCATGAGTCCTCCTCGATGGCTCGCGCATCCTGTTCCTGAACCCGCCTGCTTCCTGTTGTCGCCATCTTGTCCGTTGCCTGCATCTCCCTTCAGCCATGAGTGTCCATGAGGTAGATCCTTCCCCTCAATTTGCATATGGATGATTAATTGGTTTAATTAAACGACATTTTTGTATGGTTGCCTGTAGGTGGCTGAATATCCACTCGAGCATGGCACCAAGTGTTTGAACAGGTATGCTGAAGATCCATCAAAGCTATCAGGGAAGCTCATAAAAAAACATTTGAAATGGATCAGCTCTAATCCACACTCTGATAAAATGTTTCTGAGAGTTTGGGAAATCATTTTGCACGAATGCATCTTATTCCTTGAACAGCTGTACAGAATATATCATATATTTTCTTTTCTGTTTTTTGTGGTTGCCTACACAAAAGAATCGATTACATGAATTGTATAAATGAGAGTTCAGTTGCTTTCAGACTTAATGTAGACTGCAGCCAATTTTATTTGAGAATTTAACCAGATTTATAGAACTTGCCATCAGATAGTACTGCATAATTTTATGGTTAGTGGTGAATTTTGGTTTTTTACTTTGGATGCCTTTCGAATTCTATTTGAATAGGACTCTCCATGTGAACAAGGGCTCTATAAATGCTCATGATGGCAACAAAGCATTCTCTTTCTTTGTCAAGGTTAGTAGAGATTGAGCTCTCATCTTTGGCATATCAAGTGATGGAAACCAAGAAATACCTCATTGTATCTATGGCTTTATTTATTTATTATTGAGGAAAACAGGAGGGGCATGCCTTTACTGTAAAGCATTGTGACTTAAATGCATGCTTATTTGACTAACTCTTGCAACTTGTAGCAGTTGCATCTATATATGTTTCTGCTTGCTATCCATTTCTGGAATTTTTCTTTCAAGCATGGATGAACAGAAGAAATGATTTTTTCTCAAATTAGTGATTACATAGCATTGGCAAGATAAGCCAATTGAGATGAACATATACATCTGTGTCAATACAAGAGTTCCCCCACTTCTCAGCATGCTAATTGCATGATGGCTGTTCCTCAGATTTGGTAACAGTAGGTGATGGGTCCTTGCCGATGCATATACATCGCGGTGAAAACGGATTGGATACGAACGGATATTACTCAGATCATATTTGTTTTCATATTTTTGTCCGGATTCGGAATACGGATGGTGGCAACCATGCCGGATAGGACACGATTGGATATCGACATCACAAATATGTGATTTGAGTATTCGGATAGGGATACGGTATCGGATGTTGAATATCCGGACTGGGATACGGACGGACTAAAACCCCTCTAAACGGATTCGGTCGAACGGACGGACGAATAAATATCCGTACCACTTTCATCGCGACATATACATACACAAATATGGATTAAATTACTGAAGAGAGCAATATAAAATCGAAAGAGGATGAAGGAAGACACCAGGAGTGATGATGCAGATACTTGCATGACATGGCAATGGCATTCAAGCAATGTGATGTTTCTCAATTTTTCTTTTGACAGAGCATACTTGTTCTTAGGTTTGGGTTATTGATTCATTTACCGTGTGTGTGTGTGTGTGTGTGTGTGTGTGTGTGTGTGTGTGTCAATTTATCTTTGTTCGAGGAAGACCTGTACTTGTCAATGACAATTTTTCTATTAGGTGGTTTGGAGGGAGTTATTGTTGTGAGCCAACTAGAAGCTTGAAAGAGAAGATATTCTTATGCATTATAGTTTTTCACACATGTAGTATTATAGTGTCCACCCACGGGTTTGTGCCTTCTTGTGTAAAAGATTTTCTTGGATTGTATAAATGCTCAAGTACATTTGGGTATGAGTTGATGGACAAACAATTTTCTTATTTTCATGAGCGTCCCTAAAATAAAACCGTAGCGTTAGCACGGGCATTATACTAGTAATTAGTAATTAGAATATCAGATGAGTGTTACTGTTCGCACTCACTTGATAATTTACTAATAAAAATAATATCTGTAGTACCCATAATTACTCGTTAGTTAATCTATTAATTAATAATAAACAAGAAAATCCCACGCAATAGAAGATACACATACAATATATATAATATAAAGGAGTTAATTTTCCTCAACCTAAATTATGGTCGTCTGCCAAATATAAACTATCATTTAAACTAACCTAAAATTTCGAATTTAAATTATCAAAAATTATCATTATAAAAGATAATGCAATGTATCCCTTAAATTTATCCAAATTACTCACAAACGTCTAGCAAAGATAATATGTTTGATTATCTAAATTATCATACCATGAATATATTTCTAAATCCACATAAGTGGTGGAGTTCAGGCTGGCGCTAGAGTGTCATGCAGGGATGGAGGACATGGAGACTATGGATCGGGTCGCCCCATCAGCCATTCTTCGACATGGGGGCAGAGGAGGAGATACTAGCTTCCCCATGCAGCTAAGGAGTGAGAGCAACATCGCTCGTGGTCACATATGCACCAAAATATGACTGGCGCACCACATCAGCTCCATCAAGCTAGATGGATGAGTCATTACCCTTTGGCCGGCTCCCACAGAACGACGACTAGAGTCATGACCTTGACCCCATGATCCTGGACGCCCACTCTTATGAGCAGGCCTCTGATCAAATCAATACTTGGGAGATTGATGTAGTGCCCCTGTCTCATCCACGGACTGGAGTGTTAGCTTAGACTCTGCCGTTGTTGACCTAGTTGTGACGGAGAGTGCGGCGGTTGCAGAAAACATTATAGATGAGAATGCTAATTTGCAGGTGATAGAGCACACTCGCGGCCTCAATGAGACGGAGGAAATCAGTCGCTGCACCTCCTTCTCCAGGAAGATGTTTCGGAAGGTCCCCGAGCTGCTACTACCAAGGCTGCCCTTACCTCTAGTTATTCGGAAGTAGGGCAGTTGGTCGAGTACCAGAGGATGCATAAGGACGCTAGCTCCCACTCACTCTACCTACCATTAGGCTGGTCGTTCATCCCCTGTGGCAGTAGCACAATGTGCCCAGTTCAAGGTTATGCGTGAGATGGACTTTATCAAAGGCTAGCCGCTAGCGCCAGATGCAACAATCATTGACATGTTTGGACAGGACCTCCTAAAGGCATAGCTGTTGCAGTGAAGATGGACAACGAGGAGCACTCCAAGGCCCCTAGCTAATATTGTATTGGAGTCAGGGCAGATGAGATGAGATGGCTTGTCGGTGTTTTAAACCATGGATGACAGTGATTCTCTTCGTGGATGCGTTTTGGCTATTAGATGGTGGAGTTAGGCGGGCATAAGGGATTTATTTTGGTTCGGGCAGAAAATCCCTATGTCTAGTTGTGTGCTGGTGTGCTGCTTGCTGTCGTTGAATGAAGCTTATAGTAAGGGTTACAAACTATGGTCAAGAGAAGGCTTCTAAGGATATCCGAAGTCCGCAATGTTGCATACGGAGGTACGCCGGGAGAAGCCTCGAGTCGATTCTTTGGAACATGAGGTGCAGTGCATGCTAGAGGAAATGAGCAAAACTCCAATCGGATGCCTCGAGTCGATTTCTTTTCTCCCCCGTTGCCTATTGCTACTGCCATTCAAGTTTTCATGTGCTTTTTTTTTTTTTTTGATGAAATTACCATATGCCAATCCACACCTCTTTGTGACAGGGCGATCAAGGTAGAACAAATGGTTCTTCAGGAAAGCAGGACCTTGCACTAAAATGTTCCATCCCCTGCCCATGATAAAACTCCAATTCACCTAATCCCTTGCTGAAGGGCAAGTAATGAAGGAGTCAAGATGTCATAACTCAAAAATGGCGGCATGCTGACATCAAGTCATATTCCTCCTCGCACGCCCTTCAGCAAGGCGAAGGACGTTGGAAAAGCAGAAAGAAAATCCTCGCTGGTCGATTTGCTATTCCTCGTGTTCTTCAATCGGGTCGACACGAGAGAAGCCCGGGCTCCCGATGCCTAGTGGTCGGCCAAACATATTATTCATGCTGAAACCGTCGAGGCCAAAAAAGATCGTGTCCTGACGGGGTTCGTCAAGATCCGAATGCCCTTATGCGAAGTGTCCATGCTTGGAGATGTGAGATTCTTCCTTCTCCAGGAGCTCTCTTACTTCAGTAGGGCGATGTACGACAATTGACCACACCACAACAAAGGGCGCCTCACGAAATGCCATGACTAACTGTGGAGGCGACGGCGCACAATTCGAGGAGTAGCGGCGGACCAGTCTATGCCTTCTGACACAACGACGTGCGGTGGAGGAGAAAAGTCGTGACCATCATGGCATGAAGTCCTGATTAATGCACTCCGCATTGCCATTGAGTTGGGGATCTGATGGCTCGATATCAGAGGCGACTCATAGCTCATGGTGGGGCATGCAATGAAGGAGTCAAGCTGTCATATGTTGGAAATAATCTTGTCATAAGAAATGTGTAGATACATCTAGGGAGTACATGCATCTATTGGCATGAGTTGTTCAAGCCAAAAGGAAATTGACTTGTTCCTTGAGCTAATGCTTAGCTAGCATTAGGTAGTAAAGTTGGTTTTGCATGCTTGAAGTTTCTAGGTAGTACTTTGGTTATCTTTGGGTGGGTTATCCTTAAAGAGATCAAAGTCAAATTGGCTAGGTTATATAGTTGTCAATGAGTTGTAAAGTGAGTGCTAGCTAGTGATTAGCTAGAGATGAGTTGTGCAACTTATATGACGGTTTGCAAAGTCTATATAAAGACTTGCATACCTCCTTTGTAAGGCAAACTAGTTTGCCAAAATGTAGAGCATTAGAGAAGTTGATGCTATGTAAGCCTAGAGGTGATAATAGTAGGCTACATAGCTTGTCAAGTTGATATGTGTATGTTTGAGAAGAGATAATAAAGAGGAGTTCAGCATATATCACACTTTCAGTCCCTGGTTCAAGTCCACAGCTGCGGTTTTCAGCTAGGTTCAGCTGATTGCGGCTGGTTGGGAAGAGTTGCAACTGCTTGCAACTCGTGTTGAGTGTGTGTGCTGTTCTTGTTGACACAAAAAGCGCACTGTGCCTCACACACAGCAAGCCGGAAAGCCTAGCTTCAATCGGGTGCCCGGGCGTTTGAATCCGGAAGCGTGCCAGTCGATTTGACCTGAAAATCGACAAGGGATAAAACGGTAAGATCAAAATTGGAACGTGTCGGGTGAGACCAGACAGTTCCATCTTTACGGCCCTGAAGCCACTTACGACGATATATAGCTATAGAAGCTATCTGCCAACATGTTTGCAAGTCATTCGGCTAATGTAACATGAATGATTTAAATATAACTGAATTGCCGAATGCGTGTATATGAAGACATGTTTGAACAAGATTATGTTATCAAAGCATATCAAACTATGTCTCAGGTTTAAAGCATCATCAAGCACTTAATAATAAAAGATAAGTAACTTATAAATATGAATCTACTAAGATAAAACATGCATAGGCCAATCCAACTAGTCTGCCGCACGTCTAGCCTTCATAAACCCGTCGAGCATAAACCCAAGCAAGCTAATCCACCGCATGATACCACTCACTACGAATTTACACCACTCCTTACTACTAGATCAATCCACCGCATGATACAATCTAACAATAAAGAGCTAAAAGCACGTAATTGCCTAAGTAGATCTATAAATACTCGTTACATGTGTAAGCATAACCGTATCGGCAAGATTGCCGAATCGGGGTCCATGAAGAAGGAACAAACAAGTAATACGTAAAAGAAACCTATCAGATTAAACTGATCTCTAGTCCACCGGATGACTAGCTCTAGAGTAACCCAAAGACCTGCATCTGCCGCACGGTACCCGGTCCTGTCAAGGCTTATTCTACATCTAACGTGAATGAACCCGCAACACGTGACAATCTAGATCAATCCATCTAATTCGGCTATACAAGCATGCGATCTATCTATCAAGAGCCGAACCGTATCGATCTAGATTGGGCAAAAGAGTGTGTGCAAACATATAAAATAAGTATTAAAACATGCAACACATGGTAACTTAATGAATCTATTAGATCTTGCCAAATCTAAAAGAGCCGATAACTATCTTGCTTACGCTAAGCTATCAAGCAGACGCCTGCCACACGGCCATCCCGTCGAGATAAACAAAACACAAGCAAAGACTTCCTGTTGTCAAGCAGACGCCTGCCACACGGCCATCCCGTCGAGACAAACAAGACTACTTGCATCACATCTAAATCCGCCGCACGATACTAGACATGATAACAAGGTTGCCGGGACTTACGGAGGTCGACGGATCGATTGGCCCTCTCGAAGAACTCGACGACATGACTAAAAGGACTCGAAGGGTGGCACGTAGCCGGTTGTATTGATTTGGTTGTGAACCCTTATTACAATGGTCGAGGGTTTATATTTATACCCTGGACAAAACATGAGTCCTAAGTGTTTACGAACTATCTAAACAAAATTGAAAAGATACAAATATGTCAACTCTAACCATAATCGGAGTCCTAGACTATTACGACTCCTTCCCTTTCTGGCCAGCTCCATCTTCCCTTTTTCATGAAGCCATCGCTCAACCGACCACTTGACCATTTTGCCGATCATATAGAAAGGTAGCCGACCGCACACGTGCTTGCCGAATATATAGAAAGTTAGCCGGCTGCACACATGTTTGCCGAATTGCTCTCTCTGCTGCTCGCGGGTCCACCTGTCATATCCCTGACCAAAATCTGGTGTTAACACATGCCCCCTCAATTTCAAGATAAAAAGGGTTTTATTTCGAAATTGACTCTCAGCGCCCTTCGCCTAGGTCAGCACCGCCGACGCCCGCAAACGCCATTTGAGATCTGTGCTTGCTACTGTCTTCAGTGGCAACGGAGACTGCAACCAGCTCCATCATGGCAACAGGAACTCAAGAGGAGCTTCTAGAGGTAACCCTACTCGTATCACCCATTCGGCAATTCTCTTGAATTAGTTCTCAGATGTGTTCTTGATTTATTCGCTCTCACTTCTTCTAAAGGAAATGAAGAACGAGATTTTGATTCCCAATCTTGCTCATCCTGGGTCATTTTTCCTCGGTCCGATGGGAGACCCCAATCCGAGGGATTTTGTTGAAAAGGAAACTTTGAGGATCCCATTCAAATCCGGGATTGCCCCCCCAAACAAGGTGGTCGAACACTTTCAAAACATGGCCCCTTCCCTCAATTGCAGGCTGGCGTGATTGGTACCGTAGGATGCGTGCCAAGAATAGTGATCTTTGGGAGGCACAGGATATCCAACACGCTTGGAACTGTCATTAGCCGAAATGCCCAGAAATGATTCCTTGCTGATTGCTGCTTCTCACTTTTGGTCTGATGCTGTCAATGCATTTATTTTCGGCCATGGCTCAATGTCAATCACACTAGCAGATGTCTTCATGATGACTGGATTGAACATCACCAAACCGACATACCCAACTAAGTACAAGGGCACTAGTACTCAGAAATCTGTTAAGTCAGGAGGTGGATGGGTCAAGCATATTCATATGCATCAACTGGTGCTGTATCTGACAAGGAATACAGGGCTTTCATGAATATGTGGTTATGCAGGTTTATCTTCTGCAGCAAGTCCAATGAGCCCACTCTAAACCATATAGTGATGGCTGAAGACTTAGCTGCAGGTCAATTGATCCCCTTGGGCAAATACCAACTAGGTGCTGTTTACCATATGATGCATCAGATCACTGTTCAGATGAGGAACCAAGGTGAAATTTCTTGTGTCAATGGCCCTTGGTGGCTGGTTCAGATGTGGTTGCAACTGTACATGCATCAGATTGTATCAATCGACCTCCACAGCCTGGGTTTCCCATCTGTCAATTATGCTGAAGGTGAAAATCCACGACAAAAGGCCTGTCAGACATATGGTGAAGCTGCATCTTCTGTTATTATTGATATAGACATTGGCCATCTCTTCAAGCTGTTTTATAAGGGTTTTGACCAAATAATCTGGTTCTCCTACAGAGGAAATGAAAACTTGACTCTGCCTTGCAAATTCAGCTATCAATTGGGCTGCACAGATGATGAATCCAAGGAGATCTTCAACTGTTTCATCAGGCCTTGTGCTTTGCCAGCAGAATTCCATCATGGCAAGCTGGTAATCCCAACTTATGAATTTTATAATCCCAACATGGTTGCCAGGCAACTAGGATTTGGTCAATTGCCTCCAAGGTTATATTTTTCAAGCATCATAAAATCTAGGGAGGTTCTGTCAAACATTACTGAGACCAACAAAGTTTTCAACTTGGGATGTAAATTTCCATTATATGGACTCGATCCTTTGGTAACAACCGAGGTTGCCCATCCTTTATTCAAATCTCGGTGGCAAGAATGGCGTTCTCACATTTTTAGCACTCAAGCCCACCTTCTATGCCAAGTCCTCATGCCTCAATTTACTTCTGATGATGAGGTATCTCTCTTTCTCAGAACTTCTCCTGTTCTTGAGCTTTTACCCTTATTCTAATTGTTTCTTTGAACAGGACAATGCTCCTCCAAGCCCCCCAGAAGCTCAATACTGGCAACCTGGTCCGATTGCGGCATTAGGACATGATGCTCCATCTTTAGCAGTCTTCAACAGGACCCCTGCCGATGAGGTAGTGCTCTTGAAGGACCTGAAAAGGAAGACTCCTTCTTCTCCTAAAGACACTACTGTTCCCAAAAAGATGAGATCAAAGAAAGTTAAACCAACTCCTCAGGTATGAATGCCCCCAGTCTTTCTGTCTCCACTTGTTAAGATGCCCATATTTATCATTCTCTTTACAGGTACAAGCCAATCTTCAGAGTTTTGAAAAAATAGTGACTTTGGAGGATTCCCCTGACGTATCTACTGGTCATGTAGATGTCGATGAGCCTGTTGGCAACCCTGGTATATACTTGCATTTTATGCCTTCCTCTCTTCTAAATAATGTACTGGTATTCATCATGTGTTTCATGGTTTAGATGAGCAAGGAAAAGCAACAGAAGCACTCATTCCTCATCAGGCGACAGATTCTTCAACTCCGGCTATACAGGTTGCTTCAACAAGCCATGCTAATTCTGAAGCATCCACTATGTTAATTACCCAGGATATTGATTCCACTATGGATGCAATTGATCAAGTTTTTGCTGAAGAGGTATTACTCTTACTCCATTCGGCTATTTTTCTCTTAGACCGAATTACTTGACTAAACTACCTTTTTCTGTTTCATCAACAGGATACTGCTCACCCACAAGCCAGTTTTTCCCTTATTGCTGAAGAATTTGCTGGGGATGATGAAGTTTCTTCTAATCAGCAGTTATCATCAGAGAATCAAGCCAAGCTGAAGGATATAGTTTTATTTCTGAAAAAGGATGTTGTTGCTTTGACCCAAGATTCAGACAAGATAAGGGAAATAGCAGAGCTCATCGATCAAGAGCTTCCTTCCAATCTTAAAGCTGCTATAGATGCCCTATCCCACCTCGATGATCACTTTTCTGCTATCAAGAGGGCACACAAGAATATATCCACCAAGGCTGACTTGGAGAAAGGTAAAGTGGCTAAAGAACAGCAGGTCAAGGAGCTTTACTCTGACATCAAGTCAACCGAGCACCTCTTGAGCACTTTGGGACCAGAACTGCAAATTATGAGAGATGAAAGAACCAAGCTTGAAGCTCAGCTAGCTCAATTAAATGCCAATATTCAGTCTCATGAAGCCAAGCTTGCCAACCTGCCACCTCTTGACTTGGCTAAGTCCAAAATTCAGTCAGTCATCAAGGAGACCCGGCAGATCAAGAGCAAATTATCGAAGATCCAAGACTCTGAAGAAGAGGATCAAAAAGCTCTTGATGAAGTTAACCGAATCAAAGCTGATGCTCTTGATGTCATTAACTCTTTTCTGAACGCATAGATGTTTGGCCTGTATTTTGAAGATGTAAATATTTAGGTCCGGCCCTGTTATACCTGAGAACAATCCCCTTTTCCTGAATCATGGGAAATTTTCGTTTTTCTCTTTCTTCTCTGCTTCTGTTATCATTCGGCTGTTCCTGAGTATGATTATACTCACGTCTGTGCAAATCAGCCGAACACAACCGCTGTAGACTCAAGTACACGCTTTTAGCCGAATGGTTCTCATTCAGCTATTTAGCCGACCGCATGCTGGTAACTGAATCGACCACAGTAATGGGCTTAGCCCAACTCAATACCAGCCCATAGAAGTGTGAAAACCCTAATCTGTCAATTGGTTTTCCCGCAGGTTCCGCCACGGCTCCCATCATTCATAAATAGAGCCACTCGGCTCCCATCATCACCACGCCAATGAGTTGCCATCTCCAATCTCCTCCACTTCCTCTCCGCCTTCAAGCCAAAAAACCCCATCACCACCAATGGCGAGCGGCGGCGATCGCGGCAAGCGCCTGGCCGAGGACGAGGCGGAGGGAAGCAATGCCCGGCGCCGGCGGTGAGAAATCTTCATCTCTTCGAGTCGAGTTGCCACAGATCTTGCTTTCCTTTCACCCGATCTGGGCCTTGCCCCCTTGCGGTTATTCATCTTCTTGATCTTGTTTCAGGGGCACCGGGGTCGCCGGTGACTACGCCGCCAACTTTCGGAGGCAGGTCGCCCGGGCCGGCACTCACACTCCTCCTCCTCCTGCTGCTCCCGCTCCTGCGGCGGATGTGACGGAGGGAAGTAACCATGGTGGCCGCCGTCTACAGTAATAAAACAACCTCTCCATGTCTGCGTTTCTTTTGTATATATAGCCGATCTTGATTGCACCTTGCTTGTAGGACGGCGAGGATCAGCACCGGCCAATGGCGCTTCCTGGCGCGGCCCCGCGCGGCGCAGTGCGCTCGCTCCGGCCCCGCCTCGGCCCCCGGCCTCCTCGCTTCGGCACCGGCTTCTGCCTCATCCTCGTCGGGGTCCTCCTCCTCTAGCTCGTACCATCCTATATGGGATAGGAACGACGAGGAGATCCCGGCGTACACCCGCTATGACGCCGCCGCCTACCGCCGCGAGAGGGATGAGGCGCGGGAGCTTCTTGGTGAAGAAACCAAGAAGTTCGGGGTCGCCAAGCTGGAGTTGGAGGACAACTGCCGGCAACTGAGCGAGGCCATCACCAGTATTTGCTCTTCAACAATTGCTTCGATTCCCGTTCTTCCCGATTCATCTGTTCACTGATCTATCTTATGTTTCTTTGCAGACCTCACCGCGGAGCTGGACCGCCTGAAGGTGGCGGCGACGAGGGTGGCCGATCAGGTGAACGCCAGGGGACCGACCGTGGCGGATCGTCTGGAGGCGGTGCCTGATCAGATTGATCGGGCAGCCCTTCATGGTGTGCGCCTTGGCACTTCCCTCGGCTTGGCGGGGATGTCGTCCTGGACCGGGGACGACTATGCTCCCATGCCGGTCGGCTTCCGGGGTGGTCTCCCCACGAGGTCGACGGCATCGAGGGTCTCCTGGCGGCGTACGACGACCACGCCGACGCCATGGCCAACGCCACCAACCCGGAGTCCGTCCTCAACAAGCTCTTCACCGAAGAAGAGGAGTAGCTTGTATTAGGGCCGGTGCGGGTTGTAATAAAGTTTAATGAAGAATGTTGGTTTTCTTCTTGTTCTTGCTCTTCTGTGATGGTGTTTATCTGTCGCATTTGCTTTTTGCAAATTTTTCCTTAGCTAGAACTTGACTGCAACACTCTTCCCGAACGAAATCTCCCGAATCGCATGACATCACCTTAGTCGATTAGATCTCGGTCCTGTTCCACGACTTGACGGTTTGTAGCGTAGCACTTCAATTCACTTTATCTTCTCCCGATAAACCTACCAGCTGAGAGATAAAACTATTCACTTATACTTTAAAAATTGGCTAAAGGCGATACAACTGCATCGGCTATTTCTGTTCTGAAGACGATAAACACGATATCGGCTATTTTTGCACTAGAGGCGATACAATAGTATCGGCTGCTTCTTCCAACCTCTTTCCCTTATTCTGAAGGCGATTTTTACACAATCGGCTATATCATATTCAAGTCACGATCGCGATTAAGATCCAACTTCAATACTTGGATAAAACTTCTTAAGGTATCTGCCATTGATGGCTCTAGTAAGCTCTTCTCCAAATAGCGTTTTCAATATATATGCATTACCGTGTGCACAACCGACAACTCGAAAAGGTCCCTCCCAATTTGGAGACCACTTGCCAAATGTTTTGTTTTTGGTACCAATCGGCAATATTGTCTTCCAAACCAAGTCTCCTTCTGCGAATTGCTTCACTTTGACCTTCTTGTTGTAGTACTTGGCAACACGCATTTTATTCTTCTCAATGTTCTCCAAAGCTTTAAGACGAATCAAATGCAAATCTTCCAATTCATCCATCATTAAATTCTTATAATCTTTATCTGTCAAGTCCTTTTGCAATTCAACTCTCCTTGATCCCGATTGCAACTCCCAAGGCATTACAAAGATTATGTCCATAAACTAACTCATATGGAGATGCTTGTGTGGACCCATGGCAAGCCATTCGGTAAGCCCATAATGCTTCATTAAGGACCAAGTGCCATTTCCTTGGCTTCTCATTGATCTTCTTTTGGATGATCTTGATCATGATCTTATTTGATGCCTCTGCTTGGCCATTAGCTTGTGCATAATAAGGGGAAGAATTATATAACCTTATTCCCATGCTTTCGGCAAAGTCACAAAACTCTGAAGAAGTGAACTGAGTCCCTTGATCAGTTGTTATGGTCTCGTGGGACCCCAAATCTATGAATTATATGCTCTTTGACAAAGCCGACCATATTCTCTCGACGTCAAGCTGTTTTCAAAGGGATAGCTTCAACCCACTTGGTAAAATAATCGTAGCTAATAACACAAACTTGTGTCCTTTGCCGGATGGAGGATTAATCATGTCCAATTAAATCTATGCCCCATCCTCCGAACGGCCATGGTTTGATTATCGGGTTCGGAGCAGATGCGGGTGCTCTCGAACATTACCAAATATCTGACAATCTCAACACCCTTTATAATATTCAAAGCAATCCTCCAACATAGTCGGCCAAAAGTACCCTGTTCTCCTGATTATCCACTTCATTCGGTAAGCTGACTGATGTGCACCACAAGCCCCTTCATGAACCTCAAACATAATCTTCTTAGCCTCTTCTTGACTCTAGCACTTGAGCAGCACTCCATCTATAGACTTGTGGTACAATTGATCATCAAGAAGTACAAATTTAAGGGCCTTATACCTGAGCCTTCGGGAAACTTTTTAGATGGATCTTTCAGATAACTGATAATATCACTTCTCCAATCATTATCTATTTGACCAGTATTGAAAGCACCCTCTTCAATAGCAAAAACCTCCTGATTTTCACGATATCTAGAGGCTGTTTGAGCTAACTTATTTGCTTCTCCATTGTGCTCTCTGGGTATACGATGCAAAGTAACCACTGAAAAACTTCTAAGAAGCTCCCGACATTGTTCATGGTACCCTTGCAGTACATCATTTTTGCATTCATATTGTCCTGTTAATTGATTGATCACCAATTCAGAATCACCAAATACCTCGACAGCAACAGCTCTCATCTCTATTAACAGCCGAAGCCCTCTAAGCAAAGCTTCATACTTTGCTTGATTATTAGTAACAGGATATTCAATTGAAAAAGAAAACTCAAATGTCTTTCCACGTGGGGATATCAAAAGAATACCAGCACCACCACCTTTGTCACATGATGATCCATCAAAAAATAATGCCCATGGGGCAATGTTAACCATATCAATAGATAAATCACGATGCTGAGTAATAAAATCGGCAATTATCTGTCCTTTCACTGCTTTTGCCGACTCATACCTTAGATTAAACTCTGACAGCGCTAATACCCATTTGCCGATTCTTCCATTTAAAATCGGCATTGACAACATGTGCTTAATTACATCGAAATTAGATACTACCACACATTCGGCATTTAACAAATAGTGCCAAAATTTGGTGCATGAGTAATAAACACGAAAAGAGCTTTTCTATAGCCGAATACCTTGTTTCGGGATCAAGCAGTTTTTCGGCTAAGGTAAGCTATTACCCTTTCTTTTCCATCGAACTCTTGCATAAGGGCCGATCCTATTGTTAGGCTATCGGCCGCCACATGCCTTGAAAGGCTTCTCAAGTTGTAGAGGTACCAACACCGGTGGTGCCTTCATATATTGCTTGATCTCATCAAAAGCCTTTTCTTGTATGTCACCCCAAACAAATTTCGATCCTTCTTGAGCTTCAACAATGGAGAGAAAGGCAATACTCTTTTCGATAAATTGGATATGAATCTTCTCACGAAATTGATCTTGCCCAACAATGATTGCAACTCTGTGAGGTTAGTTGGGGGCATAATTTTATCTATTGCTTCCATGCTTTTCTTCCCAACTTCTATTCCTTCTTTGTGGATCAAAAATCCCAAGAACTCACCAGCCGAGACTCCAAAAGCACATTTATTTGGATTCATCTTTAACCCATGTCTTCTTGTGCACTCCAAAGTCTTTCTTAAATCGGCTAAATATCCTTCATGGTTTCTGGATTTGACCACCACATCATCAATGTAAATTTCTACAATCTTGCCGATCAATTCATGAAAGATATAGTTCATGGCTCTCGATAAGTTGCACCAGTATTTTTCAACCCAAATGTCATCACTATCCATTCAAATAATCCAATATGACCAGGGCATCTGAATGCAGTTTTCGCAATATCTTCAATTGCCATGAAAATCTGATTGTAACCAGCATTGCCATCCATAAAACTGATGACTTCATAGCCTGCTGCTGCATCCACTAGCAAATCGGCAACTGGCATTGGGTAACCATCCATAGGAGTAGCTTTGTTGAGATCTCTGAAATCTATGCATACTCTCATCTTCCCATTCTTTTTGTAAACAGGTACTATATTTGAAATCCACTCTGCATACCTGCATGGCCGAATAAAGTTTGCTTCAATCGTCTTTCAACTTCTTTCTTTACATCGGCCAATACCTCCTCTTTATAAATTTTTTGTGGAGGTTGTTTGAAAGGACGAAACCCAGGTTTTATAGGCAACTTATGCTCAACAATTGATCGATCCAATCCAGGCATCTCGTGTAATCCCAAGCAAAACAATCTTTAAACTCTTTCAAAGCAACTCTACTAATTTCAACTTATATTCGGGGTCTAAATTTGCACCGATATACATCGGCCTTGACTTTGTCTTGTCACTAACATCGATCTCTTCTAACTTGTCGGCCGACATGAAACCACGACCCAATTTGCCTTTGTTGCCATCGATTGGATTGCCCATTAAAAATTACCGTCGAGCCGATCGCTTGGATCGGTTGTTGATCTCTCGTCGAACACATTGACGGACCTTCTTTCCATTTTTACCCGAAAGGCAATCTTGTCCATCATACTCCCAATAAGCAGGCTCGGAAGTGGCAACACTTCATTGAATCATCGCCTTGAACAACTTCTACATTGTCTCCAATCCACTGAATAAGAATCTGATGCATAGTTGAGGGTACACAGCAATTGGCATGAATCCAATCTCTTCCCAGAAGCATGCTATATGCCCCCTTGCCATCGATGACAAAGAAAGTAGTGATCAAAGTCTTAGATCCAATCATCGTTCCACATGTACGGCTCCACGAGTGTCGAAGCGTTGTTGACAAAATCTCTAAGGATCATGTCACCTGCAATAAATCTTCACTTGTCATTCCAAGCTTTCCGAAAGTAGCATAGGGCATAATATTGATAGCGGCCCCTCCATTCACAAGCATCTTGGTCAAAGGTTTGCCGTTGACATATCCTTTTAGATATAATGGCTTCAGATGGTGATTTTTAATTGGCTTGTCAAAGACTGCTTGCCGAGTCAACACAAGTTGAGCCATTAGGTCTCGGCATTCAGTTTCATCAAAGTCTGAATATACTTCAACTTGAACATCTTGATCTTCAGAGCTCTAAACTCCAATGGGATAAAGAACACCATATTAGCATCGGTAGAAGGACCCCGTCCATCGTCCTTTTTCTTAGGACGCCACACCGGCTTGTTTTCGGCTAATTCTTGTTTCATCTCCCGGTTCCTTAAACGCCGAACCCTTCTTTTCT
This sequence comes from Themeda triandra, assembly GCA_018135685.1. Lineage (NCBI taxonomy): Eukaryota > Viridiplantae > Streptophyta > Magnoliopsida > Poales > Poaceae > Themeda > Themeda triandra. The sequence continues at coordinate 17,212 of JAENPR010002958.1, forward strand.
GGCTTTTCCTCAAACCAGGAGGGCACCATTGGTCTTTTTGCCACCTGTATGAGCTTTCTTCTGCATTATGGGCACTGCTGTGAGCCCAAGCTTGGTCTGCAAATCTTTTCCTCCGATGTCCATCAAAACTGTTTATTTTTAGGCGCCGATCGTTCTCTGGAACTTTCATTCCAAGTCTATCATGAACGGGACGGCGGTTGACTCGAGATTGCCTGTACTCTGAATACTGATCACTGCATTCAGGGCAGTTGTTTCTAGCAGGCAATTTCAGGCCTTCGTTCCAACAAGAATCAAGAAGGAACAGTTCCAATGAGACTCGCTCTTGCTCTCTCCCGTACTCTTCTTGTTCTCTTTGGCGCACTTCTGCTTCATATCTCCGACGTTCTGCCATGAACCTGCGCTCCTCTTCAATGAACTGCTGCTCCTCATCATACTCTATCTTCCTCTCTCTCTGCCACTTATTCAACAAGTGTTGTGCTGTAACTCTACGCTTCGGTTCAGTGTGCATTCGGCAATTCCCTTTGGCTGCATTTGAAGTCTGGCCCTTCTCTGTTCGGCTATTTCTGAACTGAACTTGCTGCACCTCTTCCTTGGTAACTTGCCGATCACGGTCAACAGCACCACTTTTTTTGGCTCTCTCAGAGGTTAAAACCTTCACCTTTCCCTTCTCTTTGGACTCACCAGCATCAACCATGCCTATAGAGAAAGAGATCATGTTTACGGGAAACGGCCGATCATCCACTTTCATCTTGCCGTCGAACCTCAAGTGTCCATCTTGGATAGCTTTCTGAATCCTCACTTTGAACACTCGGCAGTCATTAATATGATGAGAGCTTGTATCATGAAACCCACAATACTTCTTATCTTTTACTCCTTCTGGGCGTAGCATAGGGTGTCCTTCTGGCAGCTTGATGCGTCCTTCTTTTATCAGATACAGGAAAAGTCTATCTGCTTTGCCGACATCAAAATCGTAGGATCCCTTCATTGTTTCACCCATCGATGACTAATTAAAGTAGGTTCTTTTGTCCAATTCAGCTCCAGCCAGCCTACCTCATCCTCATCTTCATATTCGATGCTTCTTCCAGAAATCCTTGATACATATCAACAGTTGCACTATTCTTCGAAAGCGAGCATCTCTCCCGAATCCTTGGGCTTGGTTACTCATTCATTGTCAATCTCGTGCAAGCTGCCCCAGGTCTTCAAACTCCATGCCGAACAACTTATCTTTGATGTGTGGCAACATGCCTGCAATGACTAGCTATGGGAGCTGATCATCGGGTATGTTCAGAGAATAGCACATGTTCTTGGCTTCCCTGAATCTGCGAAGATACTCCATTGGTGTTTCGGTAGTCTTCATCCTCATAGCCCACAGATCAACCATCTTCTTCTCATTGGTTCCCGTATAAAAGTATGCATGGAACTTTTGTTCCAATTCGCCCATGTTTCGATGGAATTGGCCGGCCGTGATGCAAACCATGTGAAAGCCGGCCCTATCGTAGACATAGGAAAATATCTCGATTCTCCAAGCTTCATCACTAGCGGCTTCTCCAAGTTGCATCAAGTACTGCTAATGTGCTCAATGGTACTAGTGTCATCTTGACCGAGAATTTAGTCAAATCTGTTGGTGGCTTTACTCTAGGTGGAAGAGCTACTCTATTGTACCACTCGGAAAAGGAGATTTGTATGCATATGTTTAATTCTTTGGTTTAAGGCCGGGCGATTCTCGCATCATATCGCCCATTCTCGCTTAGGAGAACATCATTGGCATCCCGTGCCCCCGCCTTCCCGAAGGTATTCCCGACGCACTCGTATACCCCGGATTCGGCAAAGCATTAAGGGCACCGTAATCAGTAAACTCATTGTACCCATCTCCATAAACACTCTTTCCAATAACTGCTTGCCACCGGGGAAATCTTGTAAGCAGATGCGGGTATATCCGTTGTCGCACCAAAAGCTACTTGACCATGAGTTTGCTGCTCGGTCACGGAGGCTTCTCTTTTTCATCATGAACAGCTCCATCCTTGCTAGTACCGATCATCTCTCCTCCCCCAGTTGGCTTCCCTGAAGGTTGCTGGGTGTTAAAGAAAACTGGTCCACCAAGCTCTCCAAACTTCTCTTCAAAGCGCTTATCTACTGATGGACCGAAGGTGTCAACCATGATTTTGCGGAAGGTGCCCAGAAAAGCTGTGTTGTGGTTCAACATGGTATCTCCCACAGCTTTATAGATGACTTGAACTACCCTCTGCATCTCTTCTTCGTCAGTAATATCGGACTGACCAGCAAGAAGAACTCGTGGCAGTGATTGTTTGACGATCACTTTACCACTCTTGTTTTTGGAGAAAGACATTAGACACTTCTACTGATACTGTTCTATCGCTTGCTCCACTATCTGGCGTTGCTCTGGCTGCAGTTCGTCCATGGTCACGTTCAGAACGTGACTGTTGTCAATCTCCGATCCCATCTCAGACTGAAAAGTGGTCCCACCGGGCGTGCCAAAAAGTGTGTTGACACAAAAAGCGCACTGTGTCTCACACACAGCAAGCCGGAAAGCCTAGCTTCAATCGGGTGCCCGGGTGTTTGAATCCGGAAGCGTGCCAGTCGATTTGACCTGAAAATCGACAAGGGATAAAACGGTAAGATCAAAATTGGAACGTGTCGGGTGAGACCAGACAGTTCCATCTTTACGGCCCTGAAGCCACTTACGATGATATATAGCTATAGAAGCTATCTGCCAACATGTTTGCAAGTCATTCGGCTAATGTAACATGAATGATTTAAATATAACTGAATTGCCGAATGCGTGTATATGAAGACATGTTTGAACAAGATTATGTTATCAAAGCATATCAAACTATGTCTTAGGTTTAAAGCATCATCAAGCACTTAATAATAAAAGATAAGTAACTTATAAATATGAATCTACTAAGATAAAACATGCATAGGCCAATCCAACTAGTCTACCGCACGTCTAGCCTTCATAAACCCGTCGAGCATAAACCCAAGCAAGCTAATCCACCGCATGATACCACTCACTACGAATTTACACCACTCCTTACTACTAGATCAATCCACCGCATGATACAATCTAACAATAAAGAGCTAAAAGTACGTAATTGCCTAAGTAGATCTATAAATACTCGTTACATGTGTAAGCATAATCGTATCGGCAAGATTGCCGAATCGGGGTCCATGAAGAAGGAACAAACAAGTAATACGTAAAAGAAACCTATCAGATTAAACTGATCTCTAGTCCACCGGATGACTAGCTCTAGAGTAACCCAAAGACCTGCATCTGCCGCACGGTACCCGGTCCTGTCAAGGCTTATTCTACATCTAACGTGAATGAACCCGCAACACGTGACAATCTAGATCAATCCATCTAATTCGGCTATACAAGCATGCGATCTATCTATCAAGAGCCGAACCGTATCGATCTAGATTGGGCAAAAGAGTGTGTGCAAACATATAAAATAAGTATTAAAACATACAACACGTGGTAACTTAATGAATCTATTAGATCTTGCCAAATCTAAAAGAGCCGATAACTATCTTGCTTACGCTAAGCTATCAAGCAGACGCCTGCCGCACGGCCATCCCGTCAAGATAAACAAAACACAAGCAAAGACTTCCTGTTGTCAAGCAGACGCCTGCCGCACGGCCATCCCGTCGAGACAAACAAGACTACTTGCATCACATCTAAATCCGCCGCACGATACTAGACATGATAACAAGGTTGCCGGGACCTACGGAGGTCGACGGATCGATTGGCCCTCTCGAAGAACTCGACGACACGACTAAAAGGACTCGAAGGGTGGCACGTAGCCGGTTGTATTGATTTGGTTGTGAACCCTTATTACAATGGTCGAGGGTTTATATTTATACCCTGGACAAAACATGAGTCCTAAGTGTTTACGAACTATCTAAACAAAATTGGAAAGATACAAATATGTCAACTCTAACCATAATCGGAGTCCTAGACTATTACGACTCCTTCCCTTTCTGGCCAGCTCCATCTTCCCTTTTTCATGAAGCCATCGCTCAACCGACCACTTGACCATTTTGCCGATCATATAGAAAGGTAGCCGACCGCACACGTGCTTGCCGAATATATAGAAAGTTAGCCGACCGCACACATGTTTGCTGAATTGCTCTCTCTGCTGCTCGCAGGTCCACCTGTCATATCCCTAACCAAAATCTGGTGTTAACAGTTCTCAACCCTTTTCTTCTTCTACCTTGGGTCAGGGTGAGAGGGAAAGGGTGGTGAGTAGGGTCTGCTCGCCTTGGCTGCTGGTCCAGCGGCCTACACCTTGGCACCTGGTTCAGGTGCCAACACGAGCTTCTTTGCCACCATTCTCTTTGTCCAGCTTCAGCTAACGCAGAAGCAAGTGAGCAGGTGTGTGTGTGGAGGTTCAGAGAGCTCAGGCTCTCCTTCTACCTTGGTGCAGGTAAGAGGGAGAGGGAAGGTGAGCAGGTCCTGCTCACCTGGCTGCTGGTTCAGCAGCCAACAAGTGGTATCGGAGCCAGGTTACATCGCTGCGCTTAACCGCCGGCGATGTCGGGAACCAAGGCGAAGAATGAGGCCGGGGCGGGCAAGGAGAAGCAGCTTGCTCCGGTCGTCCATCCCTAGCTGGAGATGCGCACGGTGCGGGAGTTCGGTGGAGCCAACTTCTGGCCGATGCTTACCCGCACCAACTACGGCGAGTCGGCGGTGACCATGAAGGTCAAGCTCGAGCCCGACGGCTCACGGAAGGTTGTTGACCCGGGCACCGAGGAGAAGGGGACTGCCCGGATGTGGGAGAAGCGGTCCGAGGACATGGTGGTGTGAGGCCACTAAGATTAGGAGGAAGAGCCAGTGTGAAGCTGGTAGTAATGGCAGTGTGATTCTGCTATAAAGTTGGCGGTGTGAAGCCGCGTTGGAGGTGGTGTGAAGCCATGTAAAGGTGATGTGATGCTACCAAAAGGCCATGGTGTGAAGCTACGGCAAGGTTATGACAGCATGAGGCTGCTAGCAAGAGGTGTAGGCGATCTACATCGAAGGATTGATATGACAAGATTAGGGGGGTCATTGTTGGAAATAATCTTGTCATAAGAAATGTGTAGATGCATCTTGGGAGTACATGCATCTATTGGCATGAGTTGTTCAAGCCAAAAGGAAATTGACTTGTTCCTTGAGCTAATGCTTAGCTAGCATTAGGTAGTAAAGTTGGTTTTGCATGCTTGAAGTTTCTAGGTAGTACTTTGGTTATCTTTGGGTGGGTTATCCTTAAAGAGATCAAAGTCAAATTGGCTAGGTTATATAGTTGTCAATGAGTTGTAAAGTGAGTGCTAGCTATTGATTAGCTAGAGATGAGTTGTGCAACTTGTGTGATGGTTTGCAAAGTCTATATAAAGACTTGCATACCTCCTTTGTAAGGCAAGCTAGTTTGCCAAAATGTAGAGCATTAGAGAAGTTGATGCTATGTAAGCCTAGAGGTGATAATAGTAGGCTACATAGCTTGTCAAGTTGATACGTGTATGTTTGAGAAGAGATAATAAAGAGGAGTTCAGCATATATCACACTTTCAGTCCCCTGGTTCAAGTCCGGCTGCGGTTTTCAGCTAGGTTCAGCTGATTGCGGCTGGTTGGGAAGAGTTGCAACGCTTGCAACTCGTGTTGAGTGTGTGTGTGCTGTTCTCAACCCTTTTCTTCTTCTACCTTGGGTCGGGGTGAGAGGGAAAGGGTGGTGAGCAGGGTCTACTCGCCTTGGCTGCTGGTCCAGCGGCCTACACCTTGGCGCCTGGTTCGGGTGCCAACACGAGCTTTTTGCCACCATTCTTCGTGTCCAGCTTCAGCCAACGCAGAAGCAAGTGAGCAGGTGTGTGTGTAGAGGTTCAGAGAGCTCAGGCTCTCCTTCTACCTTGGTGCAGGGAAGAGGGAGAGGGAAGGTGAGCAGGTCCTGCTCACCTGGCTGCTGGTTCAGCGGCCAACATCATAACTCAGAAAAGTTGGCGTTTTTATATCGAGTCATATAATCGTCCTCGCGTGCCATTCAGCAAGGCAAAGAACATTGGAAAAAGAGAGCCAAATCCCTTGTTGGTCGATTTGCTGCTCCCGATATGCTACAATCTTGTCGGCACGAATGAAGCCTAGGTTCCCAAATGCCTAGTGGTCAGCCAAATCACATTGTTCCTACTGAAATCGTTGAGGCCAAAAGAGCCCATGTCCCGACAGGGGCCGTCGATGGCCCTCCTACGAAGTGTACGCGCTTGGTGATGTAAGTTTCTTCCTCCTATAGGAACTGTCTAACTTGTTCCATTCTTTTTGCGCCTTTCTGGTCGATTCTAGTTGCAGTGCGTGGGTGGCGGTGGCTCTGCTCGTACGGAGACCGCTCGTCAGGGAAATATATTTCGTAGTGCACGGAAGGGTGGCCTATTGAGCTCTCGCTTGCAAGCTCAGGCATCGTAAGCCTTCTTGGAAGAAGGTTCTGGGCAGTGTAGTTTCTGGTGTAGAAAGAAAATATTTGGAAGTTAGCTTAGCAAGTTAGAAGATGCATGTCGGTTGTTTCTAAAGGCCAAGATGTTGTGGCCTCTTGTTGACTTGTTGTAGCCCTACTAGAATGTGAATGGTCTATTAGTTCTTTTCGCCAAGCTTGACAATCTGTCAAACATAGGAAGTTGTTTGTGCTGCTTGGGAATTCAATTCTCTCCTCTCCTTCTTAATATATGCCGACTATGTTCTGATCTTTCAAAAAAAGTCTTCATACCTCAGCAAGGAAGTAGAACCTGTTTTGGCTCACTTCTTGTCTTCACCCGGAAAACAAGCACAACCTTCGTAGTGTCAACTGTCAATTGTTTTTCACCCTAAAAACTACTACTACCGCGTCCAATCTAATAAAACAAGCATCATCGAACAAACATAAATGCATCTAGTGAGATTCAGCAAATTTAGGACGGGGACTTGGACTAGATCTTGCCATCTCGGAGCGGAGTGGATCTTGAGCATGAGATGTATGTGGTGGTGGCCGAGTGTTTACGGCGAGGGAGACCTAAGCAGTGGTTTATCGAGGGCGAGCATAAGAGGAGATGGGACGAGGAAGGCTGTGAGGAGAGGGCAGTGGCAGCAACGGGTGATGGCAGCGTCAGCGATGGTGGGGCGTCATCGATGGCTGAAGCAATAGCTGAGGACAGTGTTGAATCGTGGCGATGGGGCGAGGACGTTATCGCCGAGGAGTGGTGGGGCGAGGAGGCGGCGGGTGGCGGAAGCAAAGGCGGAACGCTCTCTTTTCGTCTCACGCGTCACCTCGCTCGGGGAGCCGCCGCCGCAGGGAAAAGGCAAGGCTCTGGTCAATCTCCCCCTCCCGCGTGGGCTTCCAAATGTTGGGGAATCTGGCCCGTGGCTGAGTCCCACTTGGGGCATTTCACCCCGGGAAAACGCTGGGTATCAACGCGGTTTGCAGCTTCGAAGCGAACCTTCAGATGGATCGGACGAAACTAGTTATTTCCATTCAGGTGGAAATTCGCAATTTTCAAAATTTGTTTTATACTGTAAAGTTCTGGCATAGAAATAATCAGTCCTGGGAAATTCAAGGTTCATTCATCGATACATGTCGTCTACGTGATCTCTCCTGCTGCAGCAGCCACTCCTATGGATTGCGAATAGATTATTTTTTGAGGAATATGATCGGAGGGTGTTGACACTCAAAAATGTCCAAGGAAAAATAAAGGTGTTTCAAACAAGTTTGGAAGAGTCTTGGACTTGATTGAGAAGTGGATGCATCGCCTCGTCGCCGGGCGTGTATAAAGCGCCGGACGCGTCCGGCGGGTCGGCGTCGGACGTGTCAGGCCGCGCCGGATGCAGTCCAGAACGCCCTGCATAGGGCTGGACCCCCGGACGGGGGCGCCGGACGCGGTGGCCAGGCACCGGACGCGCCTGCACACGGGCTTCAAGGCGCCGGACGCCAAGCGTCGGATGCGTCCGGCGGGCTGCGGACGCACCACAATAAGGATCCGCACGCGCGCGGCCCTCAACGCCGCGCCGGACGCGTCCGGCGCCCCCGTGACACGCGTCCGGCGCGTGTAACGTGTCTGTTCCGAAACTGGTTCTTTTCCAAATCGGTTTTAGGTAACTTTTTGACATGAGAAACTTGGAGGACGCAAGTCGGAGTTGTTTTCCACCGGGATAAGACCACCCCCTTCTATATATATGAGAGGATCATGGCCGATTAACCCCATCCAATCAATCGATCAAATACCAACAAGACTACACGTCTTCTACCTCCTCCAAACCCTAACCCTTGCTGTTCGGCAACTCTCCCGGCGAGATTGCCGACGATCCTAGGCGGCCTTGCTGGTCCTAGGAGATCCCCTACATGCATCCTCCCGACGGATCTTTCCGGAGGTTGTTCTAGGGCTTTACCCGGTCGCCATCGAGCTCTACATCAGCTTATCGATCTTTAGATCGGTTTGCCGGTCAAGCTACGTTTGGTGCCACTGTTGCAGGTCGCTTCGAGCTACCTCTAGGGCGTCCAAGGCCCACCCGCGGTGCGTTGACCTGAGGAGCAATCTTCGGCGTCAACACACTTTTTGGCGACTCCGCTGGGGAACGCGAATAGGCGTCTCCAATTTCAATCTACATCCATGGGGAGCAGCCGTGATTCTTCAGAAGATGAAGGGGAGAGGGCTAATGTCCACTCCAAGAACATCATCTGCCCACAGAATATAGACGAGCTACCAGACGAGCTTCGCGGAGTGCTTCAGGGCCAACTTGATGCTGTCATGAAGGCCTTCTTGGAGAGCTGTTCGAAGGGACGGCACGACAAGGTGAAGCAGTACAAGAAGCCCGACTACAAAGAGGTCCTAGCTGCGTCATCATCAACCTCAGGAGCAAAGGTAAGCACTGAAAACGAGCCCAAATTTGATGATGATCCATACCCTACACATGCAAATTATGCTACTATGCTAGATAATCATAGAAAGGTTACGGAAAGTAATTTAGCTTCTGCAATGAATATGATTATGGCTAGATTTGATAAGTTAGAGGGTAGAGAGTCTGAGTACGATCAAGAGACTGCTGTGTATGAAGCACAGCAGTATGAGTATGGCATGCCTTCTAACTTTTATGATAATCAAGCCTTGTATTCAGCAGCAAACAAGGGCTAATCGGGTTCTTCGGCTCCAACCGAAAAAACTGATCGCGCTGGTTCAAAGAATTCTAGACAGATGGTCACGTTTGCCAAAAATTTGGGTCAATCTACTAGAACCGAATCACGGCGAGTGAGTAGGATTTCGGGGGGCAACGTAGTTCTCCCAAACCCACCGAAGTCACCTACTGCTATTCCTTTACAAGACGATACACACGCACCTCCTGCAGATTTTACCGATCATTTTAATCGGTTTAGGGAGGATTTATCTAGGTCTCTTGAGGAAAGCCTAGGAGTGTCCATCAAACCTAGCAAGACAACCTACCACAAACCGTACCCTGCTCACTTTGATTTCATGAGAACTCCGGTGGGGTGGAAAGTCCCGGAGTTTCAAAAGTTTAGTGGTAGTGACAACAAAACATCCATGGAGCACGTTAGCATGTTTTTAGCTCAACTAGGTGAAGGGTGTGCCTTCGATCATATAAAAGTGCATTATTTTCCTCTATCTCTTACTGGCACTACTTTTGCTTGGTTTACATCGTTGCCTTCATGTTCAATCAGTTCTTGGGCACAATTAGAAAAAAAATTCCATAGTCATTTTTACACGGGTGTCCAAGAGACTAGATTGTCTCATCTTACATCGGTTCGTCAAGGTCGTGATGAGCTATGCCTTGATTTCTTTAAGAGGTGTAGGGAAATTAAGAACCGATGCTTTCATCTTATGATCTCCGAGAGAGATTTGGTTATATTTGTTTTTCAGGTTTGCATTCTACGATTCGTGAGAAACTTGAGAATGTTCAGTTTAATAACTTCAACCACCTTGTTGAAAAGGCCGTTTCGGGAATCACGCCTCAAGGAATCTAGGGAATCATATAAGTCTTCTCGTTCGAACACACATACTTTTCTCGTTGTTTCGAGATGGTTCGGACGATGATAGCAATGAGTGCAATGCCGCTAAAATTAGATGGCCAGCGGAGAACAAACACATCACTTGTCCTTCTCTCAAACCGATTCATAAGAATCGGGGTGAAGAGGTCAAGTTTACTTTTGATGTTTCTAAATGCGACCATATTTTTGATGAGCTATTAAAAATTGGATGCTTTAGAATAAATTATACTATGCCTTCTGCAGATGAGATTAAGAGAAAAGATTATTGCAAATATCATAACTCTTATTCTCATGCAACTAATGATTGTAATGTTTTCCGTCGACAGGTCCAATCGGCCCTTAATGAGGGACGATTGAGTCTTACAGATATGGAGATCAACAAGAACCCCTTCTCGGCTCACACGCATACCATTGAAGCAGGAGATCCAGCTCCAGCTATCTTGATCCGTCTGGAGCAAGCCGATAAAGCGCAAGGCAAGAATGTGATTATCGGCGATCCTCGTCCCGTACCGAACACCCAAAAGGGTTTGGGGCGGCAGGTGGCACTGGAAAAGGATGAGCAAGGGAAGAGCAAGCTTACAATCACCGCTGGATCAATGGAAGCATTGCGAAGGTAAAGGTGGTTTGAGACCCAAGCGGCTCAACAGCGTCCGGCAAGGCCAAACCCTCCAGTTGACCAAGCCGAACCAAAGGAAACGGCTAAACCGACTGTTATAGTTGGACAAACTGATTCTCTAATTCCAGAAGGCTCTATCGCTTCCGGCATCAAAGTCATGCGCACCTTCATTCCACGGAGCTGGAAGTGGGAGTTTGGAAGACTAAAGAAGAAAAGGTTAAGAAACGTGATCAAGCCGCTTTGTACTTTTGATCGGCTTATAGCAAAGTACAAGCAAACAAAGGCCGATTCCGAGAATCAGCCAATAAAAAAAAGAGAGTCTACACCTCCCAAGCGTGAAGAGGAAGATAAGAGGCAAAGGGCAACGACTCCACTAGCTGGTCCTCCTTTGCAGGCTACGCGTCTAAGAGTGTCACGTTGGGGGCCGCCGGTTTCTCCAACTCCACCAGTTCTTCCTATGCCACGTTGGGGGCCTAACAGCGTTTGGATTCCATATCCTAACTCCGTACCGGTGCACCGAAGACTTGGAGGTGTTGCTGGACAGCAAGCTCATCCTTCCATCTCTAGCCGATTGGCTCAACAATCCGGAAAAGAACAACCGATGCAAGCTCAATCTTCAAAGGGAAAAGAGAAGATGCGAACGCAACAAGTGTACATCCCTAAGAAGGTTGAAGCTATCAAGAAAGATACGCCCGAGAAGGTTGTGGCACCTAAGATTACAATCGGGTCAATGTCGGCTCCTGTGATTGACGACAAAGAACCGATTGTGATCTGCAAAGAAATTCCAGCAGGAGCGCAAGGTGCAAATGTCAAAGAAGCTGCTGGAATAGAGAAGAAAGAGAAGCTGCCAAGGGATCCCAAATACACCCAAACCAAGTGGATGCCATCGGGGTTGGACAAGACTCAAAGGCGGAAGTTGCAATGCGCACGTGCAAGAAAATTGAAGAAGCAAGCTCTTGAAGGCGTGGGGAACCAAGCTCCACCACAACAACCTCAAGAGGTGGTGCCTAATGGAGGTGGAAGTGCTGCTGCAGAAGAGCAGTCTAAGCCGATTGAAGAATCGGCTAAGCCGGCCGAAGCTAATGATGATGCCCTGGCAAGTACCGAATCGGTTGTGGCCCCTTCCAAGGAGTCCGTACCGATTCCATCCGTTACCGAACAACTTGGGGATAATCCCCAAGTGTTCGCTGCTCTTATCACTGATGTGGTTGGCATGGAGACTCCAAAAACGCAAGATGAGGAGATGGTTGACTATGAGTCATCCCCGGAGCGAGCTAACACCAACGTAATATATCTATCTTCGGATTATTACGTGATGCATCAAGATGAAGAAGAACCACCAGTGGCGGAGTTTGTATTTGCTATGGAAGACGCCATGTTCAAGAAGCCAGGGGTGCCCATTGATCATCTTCGTCCCCTCAATTTGAAAGGGCACATCAACGGCATTCTCGTGCACGGGATGCTAGTGGATAGCGGTGCTATTGTTAATGTGATGCCATATGCGCTGCCCAAGAAGCTAGGAATCAAGGAAGAGGAGCTTGTGAAGACCAACATGACCATCATGGGAGTTGGCGGTGACGCTCTGATTCCGGCAAAAGGGATTGCTAACGTTGAGTTGACCATCGGGAGCAAGACCTTGCCAACCGCTTTCTTCGTCGCCGACATCAAGGGAAGCTACAATGTGATCCTTAGGCGTGATTGGATACATAAAAATATTTGCGTGCCTTCCAGTCTACACCAGTTTCTCATCCAATGGGTTGGTGACAATATCGAGATTGTCCTTGCGGAACCTTCGGCTGAAGTTGCTACTGCCGATGCGTCCGAGCTTGGGGGGCATGGAGCCTTTGGTTGTCTATCAGGTAGAGATCTCTCTGAGTATGACTATATAGACTACACCAAGAATGGTTTTGTCCCTGTATCACTTAAGCCGGTTGACAATCGCTTAATACTATTATGTAATTATTAATGGATAATTTCGAATGGTTGAAACGTCGACTTGAACAATATCGGGCTAAAAAGACCGATGCTTGTGAAGCTATTGACGATTTTGATGAGCTCAATAAGTTGGGCCAAGGTTTTACATCGGCCGACCCTTTGGAACAAGTTGACATTGGGGATGGTACTACACCGCGGCCGACGTTTATTAATTAAAACTTGGAAGCCGATTATAAAGCTGAGTTAATCGCGCTTCTCAAGGAGTCGGACGCACCGCAGTCCAAGCGTCGGACGCGTCCGGCGGGCGGCGGATGCACCACAGTCTGTTCCGAAACTGGTTCTTTTCCAAATCGGTTTTAGGTAACTTTTTGACGTGGGAAACTTGGAGGACGCAAGTCGGAGTTGTTTTCCACCGGGATAAGACCACCCCCCTCTATATATATGAGAGGATCATGGCCGATTGACCCCATCCAATCAATCGATCAAATACCAACAAGACTACACGTCTTCTACCTCCTCCAAACCCTAACCCTTGCTGTTTGGCAACTCTCCCGGCGAGATTGTCGGCGATCCTAGGTGGCCTTGCTGGTCCTAGGAGATCCCCTACGTGCATCCTCCCGACGGATCTTTCCGGAGGTTGTTCTAGGGCTTTACCCGGTCACCATCGAGCTCTACATCGGCTTATCGATCTTTAGATCGGTTTGCCGGTCAAGCTGCATATGGTGCCGCTGTTGTAGGTCGCTTCGAGCTACCTCTAGGGCGTCCAAGGCCCACCCGCGGTGCGTTGACCTGAGGAGCGATCTTCGGCGTCAACAGAGGGTCTCCAAAGCTGCTCTGATTTGGTGACTGTCATGCCTTATATGTTATTGGTCCACCAGCACTGCTTTAGTTGTTTTATGTGCAGAAGGACGCTTTGATTGTATCTCGTTTAGCTCATAATTTTGCAAAACCGATGTAGCAATCAGTACTCCCCGGATCTGCAATAACTCTGTCCGCCCTGAAGCTTGGAAAATAAAATCTTGCAAACTATTACTGCCACGATTTCAGCTACACAAGCACACTCGGATTAAATCACATTTTACATGCCCACCTATGTAAAAGCTCTTGGTGCCAGTGAAAATAGAATGTAGCAAACTATTACCACCTGGGTTTCACCTACAGTAGACACTGATTAAAACTACAGTTCACGGTACACAAACATCTCTCAAACTAAAAAAATAAAAAAAAATAAAAAAATAAGAGAAATCCGGAATACAACACACACTCCATAGTGGACTAAGGAGAAAGTAGGTAAGAAGTGCAAGAGTTTGTTGCAGCAGCTGCTGTTCTACTAGTGAATAGCAAATGAACATAACAGGGATATGCAGAAAAGGGAGATCACTGGGCAGCTTCAGGCCTTGTTGCTGGCATGGATTTCATATATCCATTTTTTACTTTCTTGAGTGCCACTACCACATCGCTCATCGATAATCTTTGGTCAGGTGCATCACTTGAGCAGAGCAAACCCAATTCAAAGATTGGTGGAACAAAGGGCATTAGATCGAAGTCAGCAAAAGTACGACCTTGCAGGAGCTTATCATCCAGAGCATGGACAATATCTGATAGGAACGCTTGACGAACCCATTCCCGGATGCTTAGATCTCCTATGAACATTGGATCGGTGGGTCTCTTTCCAGTGAAGACTTCAAGAAGCATGATTCCAAAGCTAAACACGTCGCTCTTGCGGGATGCCTTCCCAAATGATCCATACTCTGCTCAATAATTCAAAAAAATAAAATATTAGTCTGATCGTGCAACCAG
>JAENPR010002544.1:0-50068 GCA_018135685.1 Themeda triandra
ATTGTGGTGGTGAGGCCAGAGGCATCAAAATGCCTTAACCATGGCATACGGTCATGCTTGACCTAGTGTCGAGAGCTATAGGACACGAAGCGGGCGTGCGTAGCATATTCGTGTGTGCAAATATGGCGGTTCTAGAGCTATGGAGCCATGGTTAAGGGCCATTCGGGTTCTCGGGCGGCAACAAATGCTGTGGTGGAGAGGCCAAAGGTGTAAAATGCCTTAACCATGGTGCACGGGCGTGCTTGACTTGGTGCGAGGAGCCGTAGGATGCGTTAGGAACCGGCCGTGCGGCGGCAAGTCGTGTGTGCAAATATGGCGGTTCGGGCCGTGGAGCCGAGGTTAAGGGCCATTCGGGCTCTCGAGCAACGACAAATGCTATGGTAGAGAGGCCGAGGTGTCAAAATGCCTTAACCATGGTGTACGGGCTTGCTTGACTCGGTCAGGGGAGCCATAGGACGCGTTGGAACCGACCATGCGGCGGCATGGTCGTGTGTGCAAATGTGGCGGTTTTGCAGCCGTGGAGCCATGGTTAAGGGCCCTTCGGGCTCTCGGGTGATGGAAAACTCTATGGTGGAGAGGTGAGAGGCATCAAAATGGCTTAACCATGGCGTACGGGTGTGCTTGAACCGGTGCCGAGAGCCGTAGGATGCACGGGGATCGGCCGTGCGCCGGCACAGTCGTGTGTGCAATTATGGATGTTACGGAGTCGTGGAGCTATAGTTAAGGGCCGTTCGGGCTCTCGGGTGATGACAAACATTGTGGTGGTGGGGCCAAGGGTGTCAAAATGCCTTAACCATGGCATACGGTCGTGCTTGACCTAGTGTCGAGGAAATTTTGTAGGACACGTAGGAACCTATTTGTGCGGTAGCATAGTCGTGTGTGCAAATATGGCAGTTCTAGAGCGGTGGAGCCATGGTTAAGGGCCATTCGGGTTCTTGGGTGGCAACAAATGCTGTGGTCGAGAGGCCAACGGTGTCAAAACGCCTTAACCATAGTGCATGGGCGTGCTTGACTTGGTGCGAGGAGCCGTAGGATGCGCGGAACCGGCCGTGCGGCGGCAAGTCGTGTGTGCAAATATGGCGGTTCTAGGAGCCGTGGAGCCAAGGTTAAGTGCCGTTCGGGCTCTCGAGTGACGGCAAACGCTATGGTAGAGGCCGGAGGTGTCAAAATGCCTTAACCATGGCGTACGGGCATGCTTGACTCGGGCGGGAGCCATAAAATGCGTTGGAACCGGCCAGGTGCGGCGGCATGGTCGAGTGTGCAAATATGGCGGTTTGGAGCCGTGGAGGCATGGTTAAGGGCCCTTCGGGCTCTCGGGTGATGGAAAACTCTATGGTGGAGAGGTGAGAGGCATCAAAATGGCTTAACCATGGCGTACGGCGTGCTTGACCCGGTGCCGAGAGCCATAGGATGCACGGGATCCGGCCGTGCGGCAGCACGGTCGTGTGTGCAATTATGGATGTTCGGAGTCGTGGAGCGTAGTTAAGGGCCGTTCGGGCTCTCGGGTGATGACAAACATTGTGGTGGTGAGGCCGAGGCATCAAAACGCCTTAACCATGGCATACGGTCATGCTTGACCTAGTGTCAAGAAGGCATAGGACACGCACGAACCGGGTTGTGCGGTAGCATATTCGTGTGTGCAAATATGGCAGTTCTAGAGCTGTGGAGCCATGGTTAAGGGCCATTCGGGTTCTCGAGGCGGCAACAAACGCTGTGGTGGAGAGGCTAGAGGTGTCAAAATGCCTTAACCATG
Source organism: Themeda triandra (assembly GCA_018135685.1). NCBI lineage: Eukaryota > Viridiplantae > Streptophyta > Magnoliopsida > Poales > Poaceae > Themeda > Themeda triandra. The sequence goes on from JAENPR010002544.1 coordinate 1,754, forward strand.
GCGTACGGGCATGCTTGACTCGGTGCCGGGAGCCATAGGATGCGTTGGGCCCGGCCCAGGTGCGGCGGCATGGTCGTGTGTGCAAATATGGCGGTTCTGGGCCGTGGAGCCAAGGTTAAGGGCCGTTCGGGCTCTCGGCGATGGCAAACGCTATGGTAGAGAGGCCGGAGGTGTCAAAATGCCTTAACCATGGCGTACGGGCATGCTTGACTCGGTCTGCGAGAGCCATAGGATGCGTTGGAACCGGCCGTGCGGCGGCATGGTCGTGTGTGCAAATATGGCGGTTTTGCGGCCGTGGAGCGTATGGTTAAGGGCCCTTCGGGCTCTCGGGTGATGAAAAACTCTATGGTGGAGAGGTGAGAGGCATCAAAATGGCTTAACCATGGCGTACGGGCGTGCTTGACCCGGTGCCGAGAGCCGTAGGATGCACGGGATCTTTGTGCGCGGCACGAGTCGTGTGTGCAATTATGGATGTTCTGGGTCGTGGAGCTATAGTTAAGGGCCGTTCGGGCTCTCGGGTGATGACAAATATTGTGGTGGTGAGGCCGGGCGTCAAAATGCCTTAACCATGGCATACGGTCGTGCTTGACCTAGTGTCGAGAGCTATAGGACATGCGGGCGGGGCGTGCGGTAGCATAGTCGTGTGTGCAAATATGGCGTTCTAGAGTTTGTGGAGCCATGGTTAAGGGCCATTCGGGTTCTCGGGCGGTAATAAACGCTGTGGTGGAGAGGCCAAAGGTGTTAAAATGCCTTAACCATGGTGCATGGGCGTGCTTGACTTGGTGCGAGGAGCCGTAGGGACGCATAGGAACCGGCCGTGCGGCGGCAAAGTCGTGTGTGCAAATATGGCGGTTACGGAGCCGTGGAGGCGAGGTTAAGGGCCGTTCGGGCTCTCGGCGATGACAAACGCTATGGTAGAGAGGCCGAGAGGTGTCAAAATGCCTTAACCATGGCGTACGGGCTTGCTTGACTCGGTCAGGGGAGCCATAGGACGCGTTGGAACCGACCATGCGGCGGCATGGTCGTGTGTGCAAATGTGGCGGTTTTGCGCCGTGGAGCCATGGTTAAGGGCCCTTCGGGCTCTCGGGTGATGGAAAACTCTATGGTGGAGAGGTGAGAGGCATCAAAATGGCTTAACCATGGCGTACGGGTGTGCTTGAACCGGTGCCGAGAGCCGTAGGATGCACGGGATCCGGCCGTGCGCCGGCACGGTCGTGTGTGCAATTATGGATGTTACGGAGTCGTGGAGCTATAGTTAAGGGCCGTTCGGGCTCTCGGGTGATGACAAACATTGTGGTGGTGGGGCCAAAGGTGTCAAAATGCCTTAACCATGGCATACGGTCGTGCTTGACCTAGTGTCGAGAATTTGTAGGACACGTAGGAACCGGCTGTGCGGTAGCATAGTCGTGTGTGCAAATATGGCGTTCTAGAGCGGTGGAGCCATGGTTAGGGCCATTCGGGTTCTTGGGCGGCAACAAATGCTGTGGTCGAGAGGCCGCGGTGTCAAAACGCCTTAACCATAGTGCATGGGCGTGCTTGACTTGGTGCGAGGAGCCGTAGGATGCGCGAAGCCGGCCGTGCGGCGGCAAAGTCGTGTGTGCAAATATGGCGGTTACGGAGCCGTGGAGCCGGGTTAAGTGCCGTTCGGGCTCTCGAGTGACGGCAAAACGCTATGGTAGAGAGGCCGGAAGGTGTCAAAATGCCTTAACCATGGCGTACGGGCATGCTTGACTCGGAGCGGGAGCCATAAAATGCGTTGGAACCGGCCGTGCGGCGGCATGGTCGAGTGTGCAAATATGGCGGTTTTGGAGCCGTGGAGGCATGGTTAAGGGCCCTTCGGGCTCTCGGGTGATGGAAAACTCTATGGTGGAGAGGTGAGAGGCATCAAAATGGCTTAACCATGGCGTACAAGCGTGCTTGACCGGTCTTGAGAGCCATAGGATGCACGGGATCCGGCCGTGCGGCGGCACGGTCGTGTGTGCAATTATGGATGTTAGGGAGGTCGTGGAGCTGTAGTTAAGGGCCGTTCGGGCTCTCGGGTGATGACAAACATTGTGGTGGTGAGGCCGGAGGCATCAAAATGCCTTAACCATGGCATACGGTCATGCTTGACCTAGTGTCAAGAAGGCATGTAGGACACGCACGGAACCGGTTGTGCGGTAGCATATTCGTGTGTGCAAATATGGCGGTTCTAGATTGTGGAGCCATGGTTAAGGGCCATTCGGGTTCTCGGCGGCAACAAACGCTGTGGTGGAGAGGCTAGAGGTGTCAAAATGCCTTAACCATGGCGTACGGGCATGCTTGACTCGGTGCCGGGAGCCATAGGATGCGTTGGAAGCGGCCGTGCGCGGCATGGTCGTGTGTGCAAATATGGCGTTTACGGAGCCGTGGAGCCAAGGTTAAGGGCCGTTCGGGCTCTCGGCGATGGCAAACGCTATGGTAGAGCGGCCAAAGGTGTCAAAATGCCTTAACCATGGCGTACGGGCATGCTTGACTCGGTCGAGAGCCATAGGATGCGTTGGAACCGGCCGTGCGGCGGCATGGTCGTGTGTGCAAATATGGCGGTTTGCGGCCCGTGGAGGCGTGGTTAAGGGCCCTTCGGGCTCTCGGGTGATGAAAAACTCTATGGTGGAGAGGTGAGAGGCATCAAAATGGCTTAACCATGGCGTACGGGCGTGCTTGACCCGGTGCAGGAGCCGTAGGATGCACGGGGATCCGGGCGTGCGGCGGCACGGTCGTGTGTGCAATTATGGATGTTACGGGTCGTGGAGCTATAGTTAAGGGCCGTTCGGGCTCTCGGGTGATGACAAATATTGTGGTGGTGAGGCCGGGCGTCAAAACGCCTTAACCATGGCATACGGTCGTGCTTGACCTAGTGTCGAGAGCTATAGGACATGCGAGGCGGGGCGTGCGGTAGCATAGTCGTGTGTGCAAATATGGCGGTTCTAGAGGTTGTGGAGCCATGGTTAAGGGCCATTCGGGTTCTCGGGCGGTAATAAATGCTGTGGTGGAGAGGCCAAAGGTGTTAAAATGCCTTAACCATGGTGCATGGGCGTGCTTGACTTGGTGCGAGGAGCCGTAGGGACGCATAGGAACCGGCCGTGCGGCGGCAAAGTCGTGTGTGCAAATATGGCGGTTCGGAGCCGTGGGCCGGGTTAAGGGCCGTTCGAGCTCTCGGCGACGACAAACGCTATGGTAGAGAGGCCGGAGGTGTCAAAATGCCTTAACCATGGTGTACGGGCTTGCTTGACTCGGTCGGGAGCCATAGGACGCGTTGGAACCGACCATGCGGCGGCATGGTCGTGTGTGCAAATGTGGCGGTTCTTGCCGTGGAGCCATGGTTAAGGGCCCTTCGGGCTCTCGGGTGATGGAAAACTCTATGGTGGAGAGGTGAGAGGCATCAAAATGGCTTAACCATGGCGTACGGGTGTGCTTGAACCGGTGCCGGGAAGCCGTAGGATGCACGGGATCCGGCCGTGCGCCGGCACGATCGTGTGTGCAATTATGGATGTTGCAGGTCGTGGAGCTATAGTTAAGGGCCGTTCGGGCTCTCGGGTGATGACAAACATTGTGGTGGTGGGGCCGAGGTGTCAAAATGCCTTAACCATGGCATACGGTCGTGCTTGACCTAGTGTCGAGAGGCTGTAGGACACGTAGGAACCGATTTGTGCGGTAGCATAGTCGTGTGTGCAAATATGGCAGTTCTAGGCGGTGGAGCCATGGTTAAGGGCCATTCGGGTTCTTGGGCGGCAACAAATGCTGTGGTCGAGAGGCCGGCGGTGTCAAAATGCCTTAACCATAGTGCATGGGCATGCTTGACTTGGTGCGAGGAGCCGTAGGATGCGCGGGAGCCGGCCGTGCGGCGGCAAAGTCGTGTGTGCAAATATGGCGGTTACGGCCGTGGAGCCGAGGTTAAGTGCCGTTCGGGCTCTCGAGTGATGGCAAGCAAACGCTATGGTAGAGAGGCCGGAGGTGTCAAAATGCCTTAACCATGGCGTACGGGCATGCTTGACTCGAATAGGGAGCCATAAAATGCGTTGGAACCGGCCGTGCGGCGGCATGGTCGAGTGTGCAAATATGGCGTTTTGGAGCCGTGGAGGCATGGTTAAGGGCCCTTCGGGCTCTCGGGTGATGGAAAACTCTATGGTGGAGAGGTGAGAGGCATCAAAATGGCTTAACCATGGCGTACAAGCGTGCTTGACCCGGTGCGAGAGCCATAGGATGCACGGATCCGGCCGTGCGGCGGCACGGTCGTGTGTGCAATTATGGATGTTACGGAGTCGTGGAGCTGTAGTTAAGGGCCGTTCGGGCTCTCGGGTGATGACAAACATTGTGGTGGTGAGGCCGGAGGCATCAAAACGCCTTAACCATGGCATACGGTCATGCTTGACCTAGTGTCAGAGGCGTAGGACACGCACGAACCGGGTTTGTGCGGTAGCATATTCGTGTGTGCAAATATGGCGGTTCTAGAGCCGTGGAGCCATGGTTAAGGGCCATTCGGGTTCTCGAGGCGGCAACAAAACGCTATGGTGGAGAGGCTAGAGGTGTCAAAATGCCTTAACCATGGCGTACGGGCATGCTTGACTCGGTGCGGGAGCCATAGGATGCGTTGGAACCGGCCGTGCGCGGCATGGTCGTGTGTGCAAATATGGCGGTTACGGAGCCGTGGAGCCAAGGTTAAGGGCCGTTCGGGCTCTCGGCGATGGCAAACGCTATGGTAGAGAGGCCGAGAAGGTGTCAAAATGCCTTAACCATGGCGTACGGGCATGCTTGACTCGGTCCGAGAGCCATAGGATGCGTTGGAACCGGCCGTGCGGCGGCATGGTCGTGTGTGCAAATATGGCGGTTTTGCGGCCGTGGAGCTGTGGTTAAGGGCCCTTCGGGCTCTCGGGTGATGAAAAACTCTATGGTGGAGAGGTGAGAGGCATCAAAATGGCTTAACCATGGCGTACGGGCGTGCTTGACCCGGTGCCGAGAGCCGTAGGATGCACGGGATCCCCGTGCGGCGGCACGGTCGTGTGTGCAATTATGGATGTTCGGGTCGTGGAGCTATAGTTAAGGGCCGTTCGGGCTCTCGGGTGATGACAAATATTGTGGTGGTGAGGCCGAGGTGTCAAAACGCCTTAACCATGGCATACGGTCGTGCTTGACCTAGTGTCGAGAGCTATAGGACATGCGAGGGCGGGCGTGCGGTAGCATAGTCGTGTGTGCAAATATGGCGGTTCTAGAGGTGTGGAGCCATGGTTAAGGGCCATTCGGGTTCTCGGGCGGTAATAAACGCTGTGGTGGAGAGGCCAAAGGTGTTAAAATGCCTTAACCATGGTGCATGGGCGTGCTTGACTTGGTGCGAGGAGCCGTAGGACGCATAGGAACCGGCCGTGCGGCGGCAGAAAGTCGTGTGTGCAAATATGGCGGTTCGGAGGCCGTGGGCCGAGGTTAAGGGCCGTTCGAGGCTCTCGAGCGACGACAAACGCTATGGTAGAGAGGCCGGAGAGGTGTCAAAATGCCTTAACCATGGCGTACGGGCTTGCTTGACTCGGTGCCGGGAGCCATAGGATGCGTTGGAACCGACCATGCGGCGGCATGGTCGTGTGTGCAAATGTGGCGGTTTGGACTGCCGTGGAGCCATGGTTAAGGGCCCTTCGGGCTCTCGGGTGATGGAAAACTCTATGGTGGAGAGGTGAGAGGCATCAAAATGGCTTAACCATGGCGTACGGGTGTGCTTGAACCGGTGCCGAGAGCCGTAGGATGCACGGGATCCGGCCGTGCGCCGGCACGGTCGTGTGTGCAATTATGGATGCAGGTCGTGGAGCTATAGTTAAGGGCCGTTCGGGCTCTCGGGTGATGACAAACATTGTGGTGGTGGGGCCAAAGGTGTCAAAATGCCTTAACCATGGCATACGGTCGTGCTTGACCTAGTGTCGAGAGAGTTTGTAGGACACGTAGGAAATTTGTGCGGTAGCATAGTCGTGTGTGCAAATATGGCGGTTCTAGAGCGGTGGAGCCATGGTTAAGGGCCATTCGGGTTCTCAGGCGGCAACAAATGCGTAGTCGAGAGGCCAGCGGTGTCAAAACGCCTTAACCATAGTGCATGGGCGTGCTTGACTTGGTGCGAGGGAGCCATAGGATGCGCGGAGCCGCAAGCCGTGCGGCGGCAAGTCGTGTGTGCAAATATGGCGGTTACGGAGCCGTGGAGCCGAGGTTAAGTGCCGTTCGGGCTCTCGAGTGATGGCAAACGCTATGGTAGAGAGGCCGGAGGTGTCAAAATGCCTTAACCATGGCGTACGGGCATGCTTGACTCGGCGGGAGCCATAAAATGCGTTGGAACCGACCGTGCGGCGGCATGGTCGAGTGTGCAAATATGGCAGTTTTGGAGCCGTGGAGGCATGGTTAAGGGCCCTTGGGCTCTCGGGTGATGGAAAACTCTATGGTGGAGAGGTGAGAGGCATCAAATGGCTTAACCATGGCGTACGGGTGTGCTTGACCCGGTGCCGAGAGCCATAGGATGCACGGGATCCGGCCGTGCGCGGCACGGTCGTGTGTGCAATTATGGATGTTCGGAGTCGTGGAGCTGTAGTTAAGGGCCGTTCGGGCTCTCGGGTGATGACAAACATTGTGGTGGTGAGGCCGGAGGCATCAAAACGCCTTAACCATGGCATACGGTCATGCTTGACCTAGTGTCAAGAGTTTGTAGGACACGCACGAACCGGTTGTGCGGTAGCATATTCGTGTGTGCAAATATGGCAGTTCTAGTTTGTGGAGCCATGGTTAAGGGCCATTCGGGTTCTCGGGCGGCAACAAAAACGCGTGGTGGAGAGGCTAGAGGTGTCAAAATGCCTTAACCATGGCGTACGGGCATGCTTGACTCGGTGCGGGAGCCATAGGATGCGTTGGGGCGGCCGTGCGGCGGCATGGTCGTGTGTGCAAATATGGCGGTTGTGGAGCCGTGGAGCCAAGGTTAAGGGCCGTTCGGGCTCTCGGCGATGGCAAAACGCTATGGTAGAGAGGCCGGAGAGGTGTCAAAATGCCTTAACCATGGCGTACGGGCATGCTTGACTCGGTCGAGAGCCATAGGATGCGTTGGAACCGGCCGTGCGGCGGCATGGTCGTGTGTGCAAATATGGCGGTTGCGGCCGTGGAGCTATGGTTAAGGGCCCTTCGGGCTCTCGGGTGATGAAAAACTCTATGGTGGAGAGGTGAGAGGCATCAAAATGGCTTAACCATGGCGTACGGGCGTGCTTGACCCGGTGCTTAGGCGAGCCGTAGGATGCACGAGGATCGGGCGTGCGGCGGCACGGTCGTGTGTGCAATTATGGATGCAGGTCGTGGAGCTATAGTTAAGGGCCGTTCGGGCTCTCGGGTGATGACAAATATTGTGGTGGTGAGGCCAGGGCGTCAAAATGCCTTAACCATGGCATACGGTCGTGCTTGACCTAGTGTCGAGAGCTATAGGACATGTAGGAACCATTTTGTGCGGTAGCATAGTCGTGTGTGCAAATATGGCAGTTCTAGGCTGTGGAGCCATGGTTAAGGGCCATTCGGGTTCTCGGGCGGTAATAAACGCTGTGGTGGAGAGGCCAAAGGTGTTAAAATGCCTTAACCATGGTGCATGGGCGTGCTTGACTTGGTGCGAGGAGCCGTAGGCGCGCATAGGAACCGGCCGTGCGGCGGCAAGTCGTGTGTGCAAATATGGCGGTTACGGAGCCGTGGAGCCGAGGTTAAGGGCCGTTCGGGCTCTTGACGACAAACGCTATGGTAGAGAGGCCGGAAGGTGTCAAAATGCCTTAACCATGGTGTACGGGCTTGCTTGACTCGGTCGGGAGCCATGGGACGCGTTGGAACCGACCATGCGGCGGCATGGTCGTGTGTCCAAATGTGGCGGTTTTGCGTCGTGGAGCCATGGTTAAGGGCCCTTCGGGCTCTCGGGTGATGGAAAACTCTATGGTGGAGAGGTGAGAGGCATCAAAATGGCTTAACCATGGCGTATGGGTGTGCTTGAACCGGTGCGGAGAGCCGTAGGATGCAGGATCGGCCGTGCGCGGCACCAGTCGTGTGTGCAATTATGGATGTTTTGGAGTCGTGGAGCTATAGTTAAGGGCCGTTCGGGCTCTCGGGTGATGACAAACATTGTGGTGGTAGGGCGGAGGTGTCAAAACGCCTTAACCATGGCATGCGGTCATGCTTGACCTAGTGTCGAAGCGCGTGTAGGACGTAGGAACCGGGCGTGCGGTAGCATAGTCGTGTGTGCAAATATGGCGGTTCTAGAGCGGTGGAGCCATGGTTAAGGGCTATTCGGGTTCTTGGGTGGCAAAAATGCTGTGGTCGAGAGGCCAGCGGTGTCAAAACGCCTTAACCATAGTGCATGGGCGTGCTTGACTTGGTGCGAGGAGCCGTAGGATGCGCGAGGAATCGGCCGTGCGGCGACAAAGTCATGTGTGCAAATATGGCGGTTACGGAGCCGTGGAGCCGAGGTTAAGTGCCGTTCGGGCTCTCAAGTGATGGCAAACGCTATGGTAGAGAGGCTAGAGGTGTCAAAATGCCTTAACCATGGCGTACGGGCATGCTTGACTCGGGCCGGGAGCCATAAAATGCGTTGGAACCGGCCGTGCGGCGGCATGGTCGAGTGTGCAAATATGGCGGTTTTGGAGCCGTGGAGGCATGGTTAAGGGCCCTTCGGGCTCTCGGGTGATGGAAAACTCTATGGTGGAGAGGTGAGAGGCATCAAAATTTCTTAACCATGGCGTACGGGGCGTGCTTGACCCGGTGCCGAGAACCATAGGATGCACGAGGATCCGGCCGTGCGGCACGGTCGTGTGTGCAATTATGGATGTTACGGAGTCGTGGAGCTGTAGTTAAGGGCCGTTCGGGCTCTCGGGTGATGACAAACATTGTGGTGGTGAGGCCGGAGGCATCAAAATGCCTTAACCATGGCATACGGTCATGCTTGACCTAGTGTCGAAGAGCTGTAGGACACGCACGAACCGTTTGTGCGGTAGCATATTCGTGTGTGCAAATATGGCGGTTCTAGAGCTGTGGAGCCATGGTTAAGGGCCATTCGGGTTCTGGGCGGCAACAAACACCGTGGTGTGGAGAGGCTAGAGGTGTCAAAATGCCTTAACCATGGCGTACGGGCATGCTTGACTCGGTGCGGAGCCATAGGATGCGTTGGAACGGCCGTGCACGGCATGGTCGTGTGTGCAAATATGGCGGTTACGGAGCCGTGGAGCCAAGGTTAAGGCCGTTCGGGCTCGGAGGCGATGGCAAACGCTATGGTAGAGAGGCTAGAGGTGTCGAAATGCCTTAACCATGGCGTACGGGCATGCTTGACTCGGTCGAGAGCCATAGGATGCGTTGGAACCGACCATGCGGCGGCATGGTCGTGTGTGCAAATATGGCCGGTTTTGCGAGCCATGGAGCCGTGGTTAAGGGCCCTTCAGGCTCTCGGGTGATGAAAAATTCTATGGTGGAGAGGTGAGAGGCATCAAAATGGCTTAACCATGGCGTACGGGCGTGCTTGACCCGGTGCCGAGAGCCGTAGGATGCACGGGATCCGACCTGCGGCGGCACGGTCGTGTGTGCAATTATGGATGTTCAGGTCGTGGAGCTATAGTTAAGGGCCATTCGGGCTCTCGGGTGATGACAAATATTGTGGTGGTGAGGCCGGAGGTGTCAAAACACCTTAACCATGGCATACGGTCGTGCTTGACCTAGTGTCGAGAGCTATAGGACATGCGGAACCGGCGTGTGCGGTAGCATAGTCGTGTGTGCAAATATGGCGGTTCTAGAGCTGTGGAGCCATGGTTAAGGGCCATTCGGGTTCTTGGGCGGTAATAAACACTTTGTGGTGGAGAGGCCAAAGGTGTTAAAACGCCTTAACCAAGGTGCATGGGCGTGTTTGACTTGGTGCGAGAGCCGTAGGACGCATAGGAACCGGCCGTGCGGCGGCAAGTCGTGTGTGCAAATATGGCGGTTCGGGAGCCGTGGAGCCGAGGTTAAGGGCCGTTCGGGCTCTCGAGCGACGACAAACGCTATGGTAGAGAGGCCGAGGTGTCAAAATGCCTTAACCATGGCGTACGGGCTTGCTTGACACGTGCGGGAGCCATAGGACGCGTTGGAACCGACCATGCGGCGGCATGGTCGTGTGTGCAAATGGGCGGTTTGCGACGTGGAGCCATGGTTAAGGGTCCTTCAGGCTCTCGGGTGATGGAAAACTCTATGGTGGAGAGGTGAGAGGCATCAAAATGGCTTAACCATGGCGTACGGGTGTGCTTGAACCGGTCTTGAGAGCCGTAGGATGCACGGGGATCCGGCCGTGCGCCGGCACGGTCGTGTGTGCAATTATGGATGTTACGGAGTCGTGGAGCTATAGTTAAGGGCCGTTCGGGCTCTCGGGTGATGACAAACATTGTGGTGGTGGGGCCGGAAGGTGTCAAAATGCCTTAACCATGGCATACGGTCGTGCTTGACCTAGTGTCGAGAGCATAGGACACGTATGAACCGGCTGTGCGGTAGCATAATCATGTGTGCAAATATGGCAGTTCTAGAGCTGTGGAGCCATGGTTAAGGGCCATTCGGGTTCTCAGGCGGCAACAAACACTGTGGTGGAGAGGCTAGAGGTGTCAAAATGCCTTAACCATGGCGTACGGGCATGCTTGACTGGTGCCGGGAGCCATAGGATGCATTGAACCGACCGTGCGGCGGCATGGTCGTGTGTGCAAATATGGCGGTTACGGAGCCATGGAGCCAAGGTTAGGGCCGTTCGGGCTCTCGGCGATGGCAAACGCTATGGTAGAGAGGCCGGAGGTGTCAAAATGCCTTAACCATGGCGTACGGGCATGCTTGACTCGGCCGAGAGCCATAGGATGCGTTGGAACCGACCGTGCGGCGGCATGGTCGTGTGTGCAAATATGGCGTTTTGCGGCCGTGGAGCCGTGGTTAAGGGCCCTTCGGGCTCTCGGGTGATGAAAACTCTATGGTGGAGAGGTGAGAGGCATCAAAATGGCTTAACCATGGCGTACGGGCGTGCTTGACCCGGTGCCGGAGCCGTAGGATGCACGGGATCATTTGTGCGCGGCAAGACGGCGTGTGTGCAATTATGGATGTTCGGAGTCGTGGAGCTATAGTTAAGGGCCGTTCGTTCTCTCGGGTGATGACAAATATTGTGGTGGTGAGGCCAGAGGCATCAAAATGCCTTAACCATGGCATACGGTCGTGCTTGACCTAGTGTCGAGATTTTGTAGGACACGTAGGAACCGGCCATGCGGTAGCATAGTTGTTGACGATGGATTAACGTCTATTTTTAACCGTCAACATAACTTCTATAACTGCAAAAAGTTGATCACCAAGATAGGTCTAGAGGTTTGAGCTAACAAATTCCACGAGTTTTGGTGCATCCGTGTTTTGCGGGAGTTATACGGAATGAGCTAAAATGGACAAAGTCATCAAATAAAAGTATCTCAAATGATGAATTGGACCACACCATTGCAAAGGGCTCGTCGAGACGATCAAAATGGATATATTATTTGCTATATTTGGGGTTCGGAATGAAAAGATATGAAGCAAAGAAGATATCACATGAAATGATAAAAAGCAACACGACACCGGTGACGAGATGGGACCCACGCACGAATGTCGGCGACACAGGCGACAGGCCGGGCCCACGTGCGCGGGCGGTGCCCCTCGGGCGCCGGGCACGCGCAGGCGCGGCCACTCGCGCGGCGACACGTGGCGGCGGTGTCCCCCCCACGCGCGGGCGAGCGCGCGCTGGCGCTGGAGCGCGGGCGGGCGCGGGCGACCGGCCCAGGAGCCACGTGGCGCGAGCGCATAGGAGGAGAAGGGCGGTTGCGCGGTTCAGCCGGTTCGTGGGCGGTTGGACAGGCCGGACCGGCGGTTCAGCTGGCCGGAACCATCCGAATCTTCCCGAGAAAAGTTTGCCGGCGCCAGGAGTTTTAGGCCGGTTCAGGTCCGGTTCAGGCCCTTAGAGGCCGGTTCTTGACCGGTTTTCTACGCAGATCTTCAAGGGAATATGCCAGGAATATTATCTTCATCTCCACCATCGTACAAGGTCGGTTTGATTCGATGGTGGGCATAAAATGTGACGCGGATCGATGACATGGCGCTTCACGCGGATTGATGACGTGGCGACTCCATCCAGGGCTATATAAGGAGGCGCCCCTCTAGGGTTTGGCATCATTATTCTTCTACGATCAAAAGCTAGGGTTTCATCCTCCATCCAAGTAGAAGAAGGTCCCTCTAGTTCATCTAGTTCTAGTCTAGTTCATCTAGTTCTAGTTCTAGTTCGTCTAGTTGTATCTAGAAAATAGAGAGAGATAAGAGGAGAGAGGCGAGGAGGAGCCGGGTGCCCGCCGGATCTTCCTCAACATTGTACTTTTGCAGCATCTAGTTCGTCTTCCGGCTACTCTCCGGGTTCATCAATTCTTAATTCCTAAGTTCTTTATTTACTTTCGGCATTTACTTTCAAGTTATTTATTGGATTCCCGCTTGCATCAAGTGCTCTAGTCTTTGCAACGCTAGAGTAGTAATTAATAGATTAGGCGAGGTGCTTAGTCTGGCGATTACCTGGAATTGCACCCAATCCTGTGGATTGTTGTGGTAGCCCTAGGTTAGTGACAGCCCTAAGGGTCGACGTATTCCACCTCGTTCGGATTGGTGTCTGTAGGACCATAGTCAGAGCTTCCTAGCCCCCATCTCATCCCTTTCTGTGGTTAGTGTTCTGATGTCCCAAAATAAGTAATCTTGAAGTAACCTTGATTTCTAGATCAATCTAGAGAACTCATAGGAAAATACTTTCTTTCTCTCCACAAAAACATATAGTTATCCCAGGCGTTCTTGAACCTCAACTAGTGCACTTCACGTTCCCCGTGGAAAATCGATACCTTGGAATACTCCCGGTGAAAGCTACGGCGGTATCCGTGCGCTTGCGGATTATTTCGTGTGCGTTTAAAATACCCAACAAGCTTTAAACGCGCCGTTCTTGGGAACGGTAGGCCGTGCTAGTTTCGAACCAAGTCATCCGTCTATCCTTTTTTACTTTCCTTTTACCACCTTTCTCACCTCACCACAAACATCTACCACATGGATTTCACTCCTATATATAAATTCTTTGCTCCAAAGGGCGACTTGTTGGAGCCTCCACCATCATCGAGACCCCATTCTTACGGATGCCTATGAGCTTCGCCCTCGCTTTCATAGACATGTTTAGGGAGTTATCCTTCTGGGTTAGTAGACGAAGATCCATACACCCACCTTAGGGAATTTGAGCAATTGTGTTCTTGTCGGACTATTGCCGGCATGACACAAGAGACTCTTAAATGGAAATTGTTTCCATTCTCGCTTCGGGGAGAGCAAAAAAATGGCATGCTCATTTCGTAAGAGGCGTAAATGGAAACCGGGAGGAACTTCGAGAAAAGTTTTCTCTTGCTTTCTTCCCCTTTATAAAGTCATTGACCTTAGAATAGAAGTTCTTAAATTCCAACAGAAAGAGAAGGAGACATTAGGAGCAGACTTGGGCTAGATTCTCAAGCCTCACCACCGGTCCAAACCTTGCCTTGCCCGACCATGTCTTGCACTATCACTTTTATCGTGGTCTTAACAAGGAAGTCGCTCTACATCTCAACCTTGCTTCGGGAGGTTCATTCTCGCATAAACTAATTAGTGAAGGGAAAGCCATCCTAGAGAGAATACTTGAAAACACCCCTTACACTTGGCATTTTTGATGAGTTTCCTAAAGAAGAAAAAGAAGTCGAGCCTAGCCCCAAACCAAAAGAGGAGGAAATCACAACTGAATTAGCAATTCCAATTGCCTCTTCTAATGATGTGGTTGTTGAGAAACCTCCCATTAAGGGAAAGCAAGCTCAACTAGAGGATGATGAACCATCTCCTTTAGAGCTTCCCTTTGAATTCGAGGAAGATCTCTTTGAAGATTATGGAAATGCCTCAAATTTTCCAATCCAAGTTAGACCTCGAGCAAGGACCACTCCATCTAATCCGTAAAAGAATTGATGGCCATAGAACATATTCAAAGCCTTTCGGCTATCATGAGTTATGAATGGCTAAGAGAAGCGAGTTATCTCCCCGAGGTAGCTCGAATCACTTTTCCATCCACCATTCTTTTGTGCCAAGTTAGAGGGTCCGCTAGAAGAGTCCACTACAATCCTTACGTCGGGATAAATATTATTTCAAAAGAGTTAGCTAGAACTCTTTATCCCGACACATCCTTAACCCCATCTCAAAAACTTCTACAAGATCCATCGGGATTTATTTTAGAAAGTCATGGGGTATTGAGGACCGTTCCTATCGAATCAAGAACTCGGGATATGTCTAGATTTTCACATCTTTGACATTCCGTAGATTCCTCTCTTGATTGGCAGACCAATCATGAGACTACTACAGGAACAACCATTACGAGGTCATTTAGACTTCAAGGTTGGGAATTCCACTATTGTTGCTCCTCTTGATCGATCAGTTAACATGATAGTGGAACCCAAACCTGAACCCGACCCTATTGAGGAGGTCTTAATGGTGTCTCAAGAGGAGATGACTCAACCATTCTTCGATGTAGAACACTTTGTTCAGGAAAAAGATGAGTCAGCGCCCATTGAGCTAGACATAAATAAACAACCTCCACCTCCTACGATAGAGCTAAAACCTCTTCCTCCTGGCCTTAAATATGTCTTTCTTCACAACAACCCAAACACTCCAAAGTAATCATCGGTGACAAGCTTTCTTATTATGAGGCACAACAACTTGTCACTGTTCTTGTTAACACCAGAATTTGGTCGGGAATATGACGGTGGACCCGGAGCGGCGAGAGAGAGGAATTCGGCAAGTGCATATGCGGTCGGCTAATTTCCATGTGTTCGGCAAATGGCCAAGTGGTCGGCAATTTGCTTTATTTGAAGGCGGAGAAAGGAAAAAGGAAGCGATCGAAAAGGGAAGGAGTCGTGATGATCAAGGACTCCGATTATGGATAGAGTTAGCGTGTCTTTGTCTTTCCAATTTTGGTTAGATAGTTCGTAAGTGCTTAGGACTCATGTTTTGTCCGGGGTATAAATATAAACCCTCGACCATTGTAATAGGGGTTCACAACCAAATCAATACAACCGGCTACGCGCCACCCTTCGAGTCCTTTAGTCGTGTCGTCGAGTTCTTCGAGAGGGTCAATCGATCCGTCGACCTCCGTAAGTCCCGGCAACCTTGCTATCATGTTTAGTATCGTGCGGCGGATTTAGATGTGATGCAAGTAGTCTCATCCGTTTTGCTTAGTATCGTGCGGCGGATTTAAGCTTAATGATGGGAAGTTTTTGCTTGTGCCTTGTATCGTGCGGCGGATTAAGACATGAGTAAAGATAGTTATCGGCTCTTTTAGATTTGGCATGATCTAATAGATTCATTAAGTTACCATGTGTTGCTTGCTTTATTTAATGTTTAATTATTTGCAACACTCTTTTGCCCAATCTAGATTGATACTCTTTCGGCTTGTTGATCGTTCTTTCATGTTTATTCAATATCAAGTGGATCAAGTTCATATAGCCGAATTAGATCGATCTAGATTGTCACGTGTTGTGGGTTCATTCACGTTATGTGTAGATAAGCCTTGACGGGACCGGGTACCGTGCGGCGGATGCGTGGTCTTTGGGTTACTCTAGAACTAGTCATCGGTGGACTAGAGATCGGTTTAATCGATAGGCTCCTCTATATGTTACTTGTTTGTTCCTTCTTCATGGACCCGATTCGGCAATCTTGCTTAGATACGGTTATGCTTATACATGTAGCAAGTATCTATAGATCTGTTAGATAATTATGTGCTTTTAGCTCTTTATTGCTAGATTGTATCATGCGGTGGATTGATCTAGTAGCAAGGAGTGGTGTAAATTCATAGTGAGTGGTATCATGCGGTGGATTAGCTTGCTTGAGTTTATGCTCGACGGGTTTATGAAGGCTAGACGTGTGGCGAGACTAGTTGGAGTAGCCTATGCATGTGTTGTTTAGTCGATTTATATTTATAAGTTACTTATTCTTAATTTTTAGTGCTTGATGATGCTTTAAACATGAGAGGTAGTTTGATATGCTTTAATGATTTAATCTTGTTCAAACATGTCTTCATTTACGTATTCGGCTAGTTTGTTCTGTTTACATCGTTATGTTACTTTAGCCGAATGAACTACATCCCGTTGCGAGATAGCTTCCATAGCTATGTGTCGTCGTAAGTGGCCGGGCCGTAAAGATGGAACATGCGGTCTCACCTGCACGTTCCAGCTTATGATCTTACTGTTTTATCCCTTGTCGATTTTCAGGTCAAATCGACCGGCACGCCACGGATTCGGACGCCGGGCACCCGTTGAAGCTAGGCTTTCCGGCCGTGTGTGAGACGCGGGTGGTCACATTTGCGTCAACACACTTTTTGGCACGCCTCGGTGGGACAACTTCTCAATATAAGATGGGATCGGAAATTGACAACGATCACGTTACGAACGTGACCATGGACGTTTGCCGTGCCCCGAGCAACGCCGGATGGTGGAGCAAGCAATGGAACAATTTGGCAGAAATGTCGATGTCCTTTTCCAAGAACAAGAGTGGCGAGTGATGATCAAGCAAGCAACCGCCACGAGTTCTTCTCATTTGGTCGATCGATGTTGCGACGAGGAGGAGATGCGAGAGGGTAGTTGGAGCCATCTACAAAGCTGTAGGAGACACTATGTTGAATCACAACACGGCTTTTCCGGGCACCTTCCGCAAAATCATGGTGAAACTTTTGGTCCGGCAGTTGACAAACGATTTGAAGCAAGATTTGGAGAGCTTCTGGGCCGAGTGTACTTCAACACTCAAAGCAATCTTCGGGGAAGTCAAGCTGGAGGAGAAGAGATAATCGGTACAAGCAAAGATGGAGCTATTCATGATGGAAAAGAGAAGCCTCCGTGACCGAGCAGCAAACTCATGGTCGAGTAGCTTTTGGTGCGACAAACGAGATATACATCTCGCTTATAAGATTTCTCCAGTAGCAAACAGTTTGCGGAAGAGTGTCTATGGAGATGGGTATAGTGAATTCACGGTACGGTGCTTTCTGGATGCTTTGCCGAATCCGGGATACGGGAGTGCATCGGGAGTGCCTTCTAGGAGACAGGGAGCAAAAGATGCAAATGATGAGCTCCTAAAGCGGGAATGGGCGATATGATGCGAGAATCAATTCGGCTCGAAACCAAAGCATCGGACATATGCATACAAATCTCCTTTCCCGAGAATGGTACAATAGGGTAGCTCTTCCACCAAGAGTTAAACCACCAACGGATTTGACCAAATTCTGCGGTCGGGATGATACCGAGTACCATTGAGCATGTCGGTAGATATCGATGCAACTTGGAGAAGCTTGATGAAGCTTGGAGGATCGAGATATTTTCCTATGTCTCACGACGGGCCGGCTTTCACATGGTTTGCATCGCAGTAGGCCAATTCCATTGGTACATGGGCGAGAATTGGAGCAAAAGTTCCATTCATACTTTTATACGGAACCAATGAGAAGAAGATGGTTGATCTCGTGGTCTATGAGGATGAAAACTGCGAGACACCAATGGAGTATCTCCGCAGATTCAGAGAAGCAAAGAACATGTGCTATTCTCGACTATTCCGATGATCGGCTTGCACAATTGGTCATTGCGGGCATCCGCCACATATTAGAGACAAGCTATTCGGCATGGAGTTTGAAGATCTTGGACGGCTTGCACAAAAGGCGACGGCAATGAGCAATCAAGCCCAAGGGTTCGAAGAGATGCTCGTTTTCGGAAGAACAGTGCAAATCGTTGATATGTATCGAGGATTTACGGAGGAAGCATGCGAATATGAAGATGAAGATGAAGTAGCTGCTGCGAGTTGACCTGGACAAAAGAGCCTACTTTGGTCGGTCATCGATGGGTGAAGCAGCGGGAAGGGATCTTATGATTTTGATGTCGGTAAAGCGAGATAAGCTCTTTTTGTATCGGTCCAAGAAGGACGCGTTAATTGCGAAGGACATCCTATCTTTGCGCCTTTGAAGGAGTAAAGGATAAGAAGTACTTGTGGATTTCATGATACAAACTCTCATCATATCAATGATTGCGAGTGTTCGAGTAAAGATTCGAAGGCTATTCAAGATGGACACTTAAGATTTGATGGTAAGATGAAAGTAGACAAGAACCCGTTCCTCGAACATGGTCTCTTTCTCCATAGGCATGGTTGATGCCGGTGAGTCCAAGGAAAAGGGAAAGATGAAGGTTCGACATCCGAAAGAGCCAAAGAGATTGGTTCTTGACCCTAATCGGCAAGTTACCAAGGAGGAAGTGCAACAAGCGCAGTTCAAGAATAGCCGAACGAGAGAAGGGTCAAACTTCGAGATGCGGCTAAGGGAAATTGCCGAATACACGCTCGATCCGAAGCGCGGGGTTACGGCCACGACACTTATTGAATAAGTGGCAATGGGAAAAGAAGATGGAGTATGATGAGGAACAGCAAGTACATTGAGGAGGAGCGCGCGGGTTCATGGCGAACGTCGGAGATATGAAGCGAAGTGCGCCAAAGGGAACAAGAAGAGTACGGGAGAGAGCAAGAGCAATCTCATTGGAATTGTTCCTTCTTCGGACAACGTTGGAATGAAGGATTGAAATTGCTCGCCGAAACAATTGCCCCGAATGCGTGATCAATATTCGAGTACGGGCAATCTCGAGTCAACCGTCCCGTTCATGATAGACTTGGGATGAAAGTTCCGAGAACGATCGGCGCCTAAAAATAAACGGTTTTGATGGATATCGAGGAAAAGATTTGCAGACCAAACATGGGCTCACGGTAGTGTCCATACTACGGAAGAGAGCTCCTACGAGATGGCAAAAAGGTCAATGGTGCCCTCCCGGTGCGGAAAAGCCGAAGAGAAGAGTTCGGCGTTTGAGAAATCAAGAGATGAAGCAGGAAATAGCCGAAAAGAAGCCGGTATGGCGTCCTAAGAAAAAAGGATGGTGGACGGGGCCCATCGGCTAATACTAACATGGTGTTCTTCATTCCATTAGAGTTTAAAGCTCACGAAGACCAAGAAGTGCAAGATGAGGTATATTCAGATTTTGATGAGACTGAATGCGAGACACGATGGCTCAACTTGTGTTGACTCGGCAAGCAATCTTTGATAAGCCGTTAAAAATCGTCATCTGAAACCATTGTACTTGAAGGGATATGTCAATGGCAAGCCTTTAACCAAGATGCTTGTTGATGGAGGGGCTGCTATCAATATTATGCCCTATGCTACTTTCGGGAAACTTGGTATGACAAATGAAGATTTTAGACCGACATGATCCTTAGAGATTTTGCGGCAATGCTTCGATACTCGTGGAGCGGTACATGTGGAGCCGATGATTGGATCCAAGACCTTGATCACTACCTTCTTTGTCATTGATGGCAAGGGGGCATATAGCATGCTTCGGGAAAGGATTGGATCCATGCTAATTCTTGTATACCCTCAACTATGCATCAAATCCTTATTGGTGGGTAGGAGATGATGTAGAAGTTGTTCAGCCGATGATTCGGTGAGTGTTGCCACTTCGAGCCTCCGCTTATTGGGAGTATGATGGACTAGATTGCCTTTCGGGTAAGGTATGGAAAGAAGGTCCGTCAATGTGTTCGACGGGGATCAACAGCCGATCCAAGCGTCGGCTCGATGGTAACTTTTAATGGGCAATCCAATCGATGGCAACAAAGGCAACTGGGTCGTGGTTTCATGTCGGCCGACAAATTAGAAGAAATCAATGTTGGTGATAGCACAAAGTCAAGGCCGATGTATATCGGTGCAAATTTAGACCCGAATATAAATTGAAGTTAATAGAGTTCTTTGAAGGAGTTCAAAGATTGTTTTGCTTGGGATTACAGAGATGCCGGGTTGGATCGATCAATTGTTGAGCATAAGCTGCCTATAAAACCTGGATTTCGTCCTTTCAAACAACCTCCACGGAAAATCTATAAAGAGGAGGTATTGGCCGATGTAAAGAAAGAGATTGAGAGATTAATTGAAGCAAACTTTATTCGGCCATGCGGTATGCGAATGGATTTCAAATATAGTACTGTCTACAAGAAGAATGGGAAGATGAGGGTATGCATAGATTTGAGAGATCTCAACAAAGCTACTCCAATGGATGGATACCCAATGCCGAGTTGCCGATTTATTAGTGGATGCAGCGGGGTTATGAAGTTATCGGTTTTATGGATGGCAATGCGGCTACAATCAGATTTTCATGGCGAGTTGAAGATATTGCAAAGAGGCGCATTGAGATGTCTGGTCACATTGGATTGTTTGAGTGGATAGTGATGACATTTGGATTGAAGAATCTTTGGTGCAACTTATCGAGAGCCATGAACTATATCTTTCATGAGTTAATCGGCAAGATTGTAGAAATTTATATTGATGATGTAGTAGTCAAATCCGGAGACCATGAGGGACATTTAGCCGATTTAAGAAAGACTTTGGAGTGCACAAGGAGACATGGCTTAAAGATGAATCCAAACAAGTGTGCTTTTGGAGTCTCGGTTTGGTGAGTTTTTAGGGTTCTTGATCCACAAAGGTGGGATAGAAGTTGGAAAAAGAGCATGGAAGCAATAGACAAAGTTGTGCCCCCAACTAACCTTACTGAAATTGCAATCATTCTTTGGGCAAGGTCAATTTCGTGAGAAGATTCATATCCAATTTATCGAAAGAGTGTTGCCTTTCTCTCCATTGTTGAAGCTCAAGAAAGATCGAAATTTATGCGGGGTGACATACAGCAAAAGGCTTTTGATGAAATCAAGCAATATATGAAGGCACCACCGGTGTTGGTACCTCCACAACTTGAGAAGCCTTTCAAGCTTTGTATGTGGCGGCCGATAGCCTAACAATAGGATCGGCCCTTATGCAAGAGTTTGATGGAAAAGAGAGAGTAATAGCTTACCTTAGCCGAAAACCTGTTAGATCCTGAAACAAGGTATTCGGCTATAGAAAAGCTCGTTTGTGTGTTTATTACTCATGCACCAAATTTCGGCACTATTTGTTAAATGCCGAATGTGTGGTTATATCTAGTTTTGATGTAATTAAACACATGTTGTCAATGCCGATTTTAAGTGGGAGAATCGGCAAATGGGTATTAGCACATCTTTGTCGAGTTTAATTTGAAGTATGAGTCGGCAAAAGCGGTGAAAGGACAGGCAATTGCCGATTTTATTACTCAACATCGTGATTTATCCGTTGATATGATTAACATTGCCCCATGGGCATTATTTTTTGATGGATCATCATGTGACAAAGGTGGTGGTCTTGGTATTCTTTTGATATCCCCACGTGGAAAGATATTTGAGTTTGCTTTTTCAATTGAATATCCTGTCACTAACAACCAAGCGAGTATGAGGCTTTGCTTAGAGGGCTTCTACGTTGGTAGAAGCGAAGGCCGTTATTCTTTTGTTGAAGTATTTGGTGATTGAATTGGTAATCAATCGGTTGAAGGACAATATGAATGCAAAAATGATGTACCGCAAGGGTACCATGAACAATGTAGGGAACTTCGAAAAGTTTTTCGTAGTTACTTTGCATCATATACCCAGAGAGCACAATGGAGAAGCAAATAAATTAGCTCAAGCCCTTGGATATCGGGAAAATCATGAAGTCTATACACGAGAAGAAGATGTTTTCAATTCCGATCGATAAGTAATGACCGGAGAAGTGACATTATCAACTATCCGAAAGATCCATCTCAAAGAGTTTCCGGAGGCTCGGGTATAAGGCACTTAAATTTGTGCTTCTTGATGATCGGTTGTACCACAAGTCTATAGATGGAGTGTTGCTCAAATGCTTGAGCCAAGAAGAAGCTAAGAAGATTATGTTTGAAGTCCATGAAGGAGCTTGTGGTGCACATCAATCGGCTTACCGAATGAAATGGATAATAAGGAGGACAGGGTACTTTTGGCCGACTATGTTGGAGGATTGCTTTGAATATTACAAAGGGTGTCGAGATTGTCGATATTTGGTAATGTTCGGGAGAGCACCCTCGCATCTGCTTCCGAATCCGATAATTAAACCTTGGCCGTTCGAGAGGATGGGGTATAGATTTAATTGATGAGATCAATCCTCCATCTAGCAAAGGACACAAGTTTGTGTTGCTAGCAACAGATTATTTCACCAAGTGGGTTGAAGCTATCACTTTGAAAAAGGTCACATCGAGAAAATATGATCAGTTTTGTCAAGGAACATATAATTCATAGGTTTGGGATTCCACGAGACCATTACAACCGATCGGGGACTCGTTCACTTCTTCGAGTTTTGTGATTTTGCCGAAAACATGGGGATAAGGTTGTATAATTCTTCTCCTTATTATGCACAAGCCAATGGCCAACGAGGCGTCAAATAAGATCATGATCAAGATTATTCGAGAAGAAAATCGATGAGAAGCCAAGGAGATGGCACTTGGTCCTTAATGAAGCATTGTGGGCTTACCGAATGACTTGCCATGGGTCCACACAAGCATCTCCATATGAGTTGGTTTATGGACATAATCTTTGTGATGCCTTGGGAGTTGCAATCGGGATCAAGGAGAGTTGAGTTACAAAAGGACTGACGAAAAAAGATTATAAGGATCGATGATGGATGAGTTAGAAGATTTGCATTTGATTCGTCTTAAGGCCTTGGAGAATATTGAGAAGAATAAAATACGTGTTGCCAAGTACTACAACAAGAGAGTTAAAATTAAGCAATTTGCGAAGGAGAATTGGTTTGGAAAACAATATTGCCAATTGGTACCAAAGACAGAATATTTGGCAAGTGGTCTCCGAATTGGGAAGGACCTTTTCGGGTTGTCGGTTGTGCACGGCAATGCGTATATATTAAAAACGCTGTTTGGAGAAGAACTTACTAGAGCCATCAATGGCGAGATACCTTAAGAAGTTTTATCCAAGTATCGAAGTTGGATCTTAATTGTGATTATGACATAAGCGTGGTATAGCCGATTGAATAAAATCGCCTTGAGCAAAGGAAAGAAGTTGGAAAGAAATAACCGATAATATTATCGCCTCTAGTGGAAAGATAGCCGATATCGTGTGTATCGTCTTCGAACAAAAATAGCCGATACGGTTGTATCGCCTTTAGTCGATTTTTAAAAGTATAAGTGAACAAGTTTGATCTTATCTCTCTCGATAGGTTTATCGGGAGAAGATAAAGGGAATTGAAGTACTACGCTACAAACCGTCAAGTCATGGAACAGACCGAGATCTAATCGGCTAAAATGATGTCATGCGATTCGGGAGTTTTCGTTTGGGAAGAGTGTTGCGATCGAGTTCTAGCTAAAGGAAAATTTGCAAAGAAGCAAATACAACGAACGAATGTCATCACGGACAAGCAAGAACAAGAAGAGGACCAACATTCTTCATTAAAATTTTATTTACAACCCGCGCCAATCCTAGTACAAGCTACTCCTCTTCTTCGTTGAAGAGCTTGTTGAGGAGAGACTCGGGGTTGGTGGCGTTGGCCATGGCGTCGGCGTGGGCGTCGTAACCCGCCGGGGAGGCCCTCGATGTCGTCGACTTCGTGAGGGAGCCCGCCGCGGAAGCCGGTCGGCATCGGAGCGTAGTCGTCCCCGGTCCGGGACGACATCCCCGCCGAGCCGAGGAGGTGCCGAGGCGCACGCCATGAAGGGCAACTCGGTCGACTGACCGAGGCACCGCCTCGAGGCGCTCCACCGGCGTCGCCCCTTGGGCGTTCACGTGGTTGGCCGCCGCCATCGCCGCCACCTTCAAGCGGTCCGGCTCCGCGGTGAGGTGCGCAAAGAAAGAATAAGATTAATCAATGAGCGAGATGAATCGGAAGGAACATGGGTTGAAGGCAATTGGCGAAAAGTGAATGCGGTGATGGCCTCGCTCATCCGCGGCGGTTGTCCTCCAACTCCAGCCGAGCGATCCGAACTTCTTGGTTTCTTCACCAAGAAGCTCCATCGCCTCATCCCGCTCGCGGCGATATGCGGCGGCGTCGTAACGCTGCATACGGCGGGATCTCCTCGTCGTTCCTCTCCCATATGGGAACGCACGGCCGACCCCGATGAAGCCGAAGCAGAAGCCGGTGCCGGAGAAGGAGCAGGAGCCGGGGCTAGAGCGGGAGCCGGCGCGGGGGCCGAGGCGTCGAACGCCGCAGCCGGCGCCAGGAAGCGCCATTGGCGTGCGATCCTCGCCGTCCTACAAACGAGGTACCGTCAAGATCGGCTAATTTAGAAAAAACACGACACAAGATGGGGAGATCGTTTCTTGCTGCAGACGGCGACCACCACGGCGCTTCCCTCCGCCGCGTCCACCACGGGAGCGGGAGCGGGCGGAAGAGGAGCGTGGGTGCCGGCCGGGCGACCCGCCTCGGACATTGGCGATGTAGTCGCCGGTGTTCCCTGATAGCCCGAAACGGATCAAGAAGATAAGCAACCGCAAAGGGGCGAGGTTCGATCGGGTAAAGACTATCGAATAGCACAACTCAAGGGATTGGAGATCTCACCGCCGGCGCCGGTTCTTTGCTGCCCTCCGCCTCGTCTGGGCGGGACGCTTATTACGATCTCCGCCGCTCGCCATTGGTGATGGTGGGGGTTTTTTGGGCTTGAAGGCAAGGAGGAAGTGGAAGAGATTGAAGAAGATAGCAAGCGCTTGTGTTTGATGTGATGATGGTGGGAGCCGACTGGTCCTATTTATGAACGTGGGAGCCGTGGAGAGCGTGGGAAAGCCAAGCGACGTAGTAGGGTTTCCACGTTTATGGGCCGATGTTGAGTTGGGCGAGCCCATCACTACCGGCGATTCGGTTACCATACGCTCGGTCGGCTAAATAGGCGATGAAAGTTATTCGGCTAAAGTGAACGCTTGAAGCAGCAATAGTTACGTTCGGCTGATATGCGCGTCTATGAGTACAGTTGTAATTGGAAGAGCCGAATGGTAACAGAAGCAGAGAAGAAAGAGAAAAAAGATAAAGATTATCTACTTTTCAAGAGAAAAGAAATTGTTTTCAAGTATGACAAGGCCAAGCCTAAGTGTCTACATTTTCAAGTACAAGCCAAGCATCTATACATTTAAGAAAGAATTGATAACAGCAAGAGCATCAATCTTGATTCGGTTGGCCTCATCAAGAGCTTTTTGGTCCTCTTCTTGAGAATCTTGGATATTGGACGGTTTGCTTTTGATTTCTTTGCGTCTCCTTAATGACCGATTGTATTTTGGATTTAGCCGAATCAAGAGATGGCAGATTTGCGAGCTTAGTTTCATGAGACTGAATATTGGCATTCGGTTGAGCCAATTGAGCTTCAAGTTTGGCTTTTTCTTCTCTCATGACCTGCGGCTACGGTTCTAAGGTGCTCAAGAGGTGCTCGGTTGACTTGATGCTAGAATAGAGCTCCTTGGCCTCTTGTTCCTTGGCCATTTTTCTTTTCCGAGATCAACTTTGGTGGACATATTCTTGTGTGCTCTCTTGATAGCAGCAAAGTGATCATCAAGGTGTGATAAAGCGTCTATGGCGGCCTTGAGATTGGAAGGAAGCTCTTGATCAATAAGCTCGCTATTTCCCTTATTTTGTCTCGAGTCTTGGGCCAAAGCAACAATATCCTTTTTCGAGAAATGAGATTATATCCTTTAGCTTGGCTTGACTCTCTCGATGACAACTATTTGGTTGGAAGAAACTTCATCGTCTTTGTCCCCAAAGATACTCTTCGGCGATAAGGGAAAAGCGGCTTGAGGGTGAGCAAGGTGTCTGTTGATGAACAAGGAAGGTAATTTAACCGAATGACTCGGTTGGAAGTAAAAATAATCAAGTGGAGTAAAATAATACCTCCTCGGCAAAAGCACGATCAATGGCATCCTGGGTAGCATCAAGACTACGAGTGACTAGTGCGATTCTTGCCGCGGAGATAGCGAGTGTCATGGCTTGTTGATGCATCTTGGATTGCCGAAGGAGTTAAATCTGTAATCTGGTGAGAGGGATTTTTCTCCCGCTACTTCTCCCCGATCTTTGTTTGTTCATCAACCCGATGAGAGGGAATTTCTTCTCGCTATATCTCCTTGTTCACCTACTTGATCGTCTCGCCCGATGCATATCAAGATCATTGGTGAGCTCATTGTTTGCTTGACCAATGGAGGCTCCGGGAGAGTTGTCCAAGATCACTACCCTATCGGGACTTTGAGGGTTGGCCTCGCACATGTTGAAAGAAAGTGATAAGTGCAAAACACACTTGCAGATGGAAAATAAAGGATCAAAAACATTCATACCGAGGGAGTGGTTTAGCTTTCTTAGATCTTGTTTTCTTGGGAATTGCGTGTCCTTGATAGGGGAGGAAGGAGTTTTTCTTTTGAGATCTTTCGGGGGAGAGCACCGTATCGTCGCCGGGTATCTTGTTGAACACCGTCGGACTTGGAGCATCATGCCCCAAAGCAGCAACAGGGCCGGGTTGCCAATATTGAACCTCGGAGGACTTGGAGGAGCAATGTCCGTTCAAAGGAGATGTTTTAGAAACAGAACGAGAGATATGAAGTAAAAGGTGGCTGTGAGTGTGTACCTCATCATCGAAGAAAATGAAGGCATCAAGACTTGGCATAAAGGGTGAACTTGTGCTCGAAGATATGAGAATGCCATTCTTGCCACCGAGGTTGAAGGAAGAATGAGTAGCTTCAATTATCACCGAGAGGATTGGGCTCATATGTTGGAAGCTTGCATCCAAGATTGAAGACTTTGTTGGCCTCGGTTATATTCGGCGGTGTCTCCACGGGTCCGATGATGCTCGAGAAATATGGCCTTGGGGGCAGGTGACCAAGTCCAAACTTGTGTTCGGCAACCATGTTTGGATTATAAAATTCATAAGTTGAGCTTATCAACCGACCATGGTGAAATTCTGCTGCGAGCACGGGGCTTGATGAAAGCATTGAAAATGTCCCCGGAATCATCATCTATGCAGCCCAACTCATAGCTGAATCTGCAGGGGAGAGTTAAATTTTCATTCTCCTTGTAGGGAAACCAGATCATGTGGTTGAATCCCTTGTAGAAGATCTTGAAAAGATGACCCAGGTCTAAGTCAATAATGATTGAAGATGCAGCCTCTCCATATGTCGACAAGATTTGTATCGGGGTCTTCACCTTGGCATAATTGATTGAAGGAAAGTTCGATTGTGGAGATCTGAGACAATCTCGATGCATGTATAGTTGCAACCACATCGGAGAAGCCACCATGGTCCATTGACACGGGAGATTTCGCCCCGATTCCTCATCCGGACGATGTCCGGTGCATCATGTGGTAGAAAGCTCCCACAGTGAGATATTTGCCTAAAGGAATCGGCTTGCACGTAGCCAATTCTTGGCCATCACTATGTGATTCGAGTGGGCTCATTGGACTTGCCATAGAAAATGAATGCATAACCACATGTTCATGAATGCCCTATACTCTTTATCGGACACGGGGCCGGTTGAAGCATAAGTCCGGACATACTTGGCCTGACCTCCTCCCCGATTTGACCGCCATACGTGAGCTGGTGCTTTTGTATTTGAATGGGTATGTTGGCTTGGTAATGTTTAAACCGGTCATCATAAAAATGTCGAGAGAGTGATCGACATTGGGCCATGACCGAAGATGAACGCATTGATGGCGTCGGACCGGAAGTGGGAAGCGGCTATCGAGGGAGTCATTCCTAGGCATTTCGGCTAAAGAAAGCTCCAGGACAATGCTGAATATCTTGGGATTCCCAAAAATCATCGCTTGCTCTCCGGATCGCATCCTACGGTACCAATCACGCCATCCTGTGATTGAAGGAAGGGGCCATGTTTTGAAAGTATTCGGCCATCCGTTTGGGGGAGAAATCCTAGACTTAAAGGGGATCCTCGGGGTTTCCTTTTCAATAAATTCCCTTGGATTGGGGTCTCCCGCGGACCAAGAAAAAATGATCCAGGACACGCAAGATTGGAGATCAAGATCTCATTCTTCATTTCCTTTAAGAAGAAATTGAAGCGAATGGATCAAAAGGTGCATCGGAAATTGATTCGAAAGAATTGCCGAATGGGTAAAGCAAGTAGGGTTACCTCTAGAAACTCCTCTTGAGTTCTGTCGCCATGATGGAGCTGGTTGAAGTCTCGTCGCCATTGAAGTCAACGGAGCGCAGATCTCAAGTGGCGGTCTGCGGGTGTTGGCGGTGCTGACCTAGATGAAAGCGGCTGACGAGTCAATTTCGAAATAAAATCCTTTTATCTCGAAATTGAGGGGGCATGTGTTAACACCCGAATTTGGTCGGGAATATGACGGGTGGACCCGAGACGGCGAGAGAGAGGAATTCGGCAAGTGCATATGCGGTCGGCTAATTTCCATGTGTTCGGCAAATGGCCAAGCGGTCGGCAAGCGCTTTATTTGAAGGCGGAGAAAGGAAAAAGGAAGCGATCAAAAAGGGAAGGAGTCGTGATGATCAAGGACTCCGATTATGGATAGAGTTAGCGTGTCTTTGTCTTTCCAATTTTGGTTAGATAGTTCGTAAGTGCTTAGGACTCATGTTTTGTCCGGGGTATAAATATAAACCCTCGACCATTGTAATAGGGGTTCACAACCAAATCAATACAACCGGCTACGCGCCACCCTTCGAGTCCTTTAGTCGTGTCGTCGAGTTCTTCGAGAGGGTCAATCGATCCGTCGACCTCCGTAAGTCCCGGCAACCTTGCTATCATGTTTAGTATCGTGCGGATTTAGATGTGATGCAAGTAGTCTCATCCGTTTTGCTTAGTATCGTGCGGCGGATTTAAGCTTAATGATGGGAAGTTTTTGCTTGTGCCTTGTATCGTGCGGCGGATTAAGACATGAGTAAAGATAGTTATCGGCTCTTTTAGATTTGGCATGATCTAATAGATTCATTAAGTTACCATGTGTTGCTTGCTTTATTTAATGTTTAATTATTTGCAACACTCTTTTGCCCAATCTAGATTGATACTCTTTCGGCTTGTTGATCGTTCTTTCATGTTTATTCAATATCAAGTGGATCAAGTTCATATAGCCGAATTAGATCGATCTAGATTGTCACGTGTTGTGGGTTCATTCACGTTATGTGTAGATAAGCCTTGACAGGACCGGGTACCGTGCGGCGAATGCGAGGTCTTTGGGTTACTCTAGAACTAGTCATCCGGTGGACTAGAGATCGGTTTAATCGATAGGCTCCTCTATATGTTACTTGTTTGTTCCTTCTTCATGGACCCCGATTCGGCAATCTTGCCGATACGGTTATGCTTATACATGTAGCAAGTATCTATAGATCTGTTAGATAATTATGTGCTTTTAGCTCTTTATTGCTAGATTGTATCATGCGGTGGATTGATCTAGTAGCAAGGAGTGGTGTAAATTCATAGTGAGTGGTATCATGCGGTGGATTAGCTTGCTTGAGTTTATGCTCGACGGGTTTATGAAGGCTAGACGTGTGGCGAGACTAGTTGGAGTAGCCTATGCATGTGTTGTTTAGTCGATTTATATTTATAAGTTACTTATTCTTAATTTTTAGTGCTTGATGATGCTTTAAACATGAGAGGTAGTTTGATATGCTTTAATGATTTAATCTTGTTCAAACATGTCTTCATTTATCGTATTCGGCTAGTTTGTTCTGTTTACATCGGTTATGTTACTTTAGCCGAATGAACTACATCCGTTGGGCGAGATAGCTTCCATAGCTATGTGTCGTCGTAAGTGGCTTCGGGGCCGTAAAGATGGAACTGTCTTGGTCTCACCCAAAGCACGTTCCAGTTATGATCTTATTGTTTTATCCCTTGTCGATTTTCAGGTCAAATCGGCGGCACGCCACCGGATTCGTACGCCGGGCACCCGATTGAAGCTAGGCTTTCCGGCTTGCTGTGTGTGAGACGCAGGGTGGTCACATTTTGCGTCAACAGTTCTTGAAAGACATAGATCTGCTTTTGGCTACTCACTCAAAGACCTCATGGGCATTAGTCCCGCTCTTTGCACGCATCGTATCCCTACTGATCCCAATTGTACACCCTCAAGGGAGCCACAACGTAGACTTAACAATGCTATGCGAGAGGTTGTTAAGAAAGAGGTCCTTAAACTCCTACGTCCGGGATTATTTATCCCGTTCCACATAGCGAGTGGGTTAGTCTGTCCAAGTAGTGCCAAAGAAAGGAGGAATGATAGTTGTTGAGAATGAGAAGAATGAACTCATCCCTCAATGAATAGTCACCGGGTGGCGTATGTGCATTGATTATAGAAAACTCAACAAGGCTACAAAGAAAGATCACTTCCCGTTACCCTTCATTGATGAAATCTTTGGAACGGCTTGCAAATCACTCTTTCTATTGTTTCCTTGATGGCTATTCGGATATCACCAAATCCCAATCCACCCAGATGACCAAAATAAGACAACTTTCACATGCCCCTATGGAACTTTTGCATACCGACGAATGTCGTTCGGGCTGTGCAATGCTCCAGCTTCTTTCCAACGGTGCATGATGTCTATTTTCTGTGACATGATCGAGAAAATCATGGAGGTGTTCATGGATGACTTTACCGTCTATGGCAAAACCTTTGATCATTGTCTGGAGAATATAGATAGAGTCTTACAGTGGTGTGAAGAAAAGCACTTAGTCCCGAATTGGGAGAAATGTCATTTTATGGTTCGGGGAAGGAATAGTGCTAGGACATAAGGTGTCGGAACGTGGGATAGAAGTGGATAGAGCAAAGATTGAAGTTATTGAAAAACTTCCACCTCCCATAAATGTGAAAGGAATCCGTAGCTTCTTGGGACATGCGGGGTTCTATAGGCGATTTATAAAGAATTTCTCTCAAATCGCTAGACCCTTGACTAGTCTCCTAGCTAAGGATGCACCTTTCATCTTTGATGATGAGTGTCATGAATCTTTTCAAATCCCCAAAGAAGCACTCATCTCGGCTCAATCATCCAACCACCTGATTGGGGCTTCCTTTTGAGATCATGTGTGATGCTAGCGACTTTGCGGTTGGTGCCGTTTTAGGCCAAACTAAGGATAAGAAGCATTATGCCATATCCTACGCTAGCAAAACCTTGTCGGACCACGGCTCAATTATGCTACAAGCGAAAAAGAGCTATTGGCTGTTGTCTTTGCTATAGACAAGTTTAGATCTTACTTAGTGGGGGCAAAGGTAATTGTCTATACGGATCATCTTTGCTCTTAAGTACCTCCTCACTAAGAAAGATGCTAAGCCTCGGCTAATTCGATGGATTCTTCTACTCCAAGAGTTTGACTTAGAAATCCGTGATAGAAAGGGAGTAGAAAATTCCGTAGCCGACCACTTGTCTAGGCTTCGGTATAAGGAAACACATGAGCTTCCCATTAATGACTACCTAAGGGATGACACCCGCTCAAAATACAAGACTCCGATCCATGGTACGTGAGACATCGTGAACTTTACGGTGAAAGGCTATGTCCCACTCCGGTGCAAACAAAAGAAAATTGCTACATGATAGCCGTTTTCACTATTGGGATGAGCCTTACCTTTTTCGAGTCTGCTGCGCCGATGGAGTGTTGAGGAGATGTGTCCCTATGGCCGAGGCTATTCAAATTATGGATAGATGCCACTCCTCGCCATATGGAGGACACTATGGAGCATTCCGGACACATGCCAAGATCTGGCAAAGTGGTTTTTTCTGGCCAACGATGTATGAAGATACAAAGGAGTTTGTCAGGAGATGCCACCGATGTCAAAAACATGGGAATATCAACTCACGAAATGCAATGCCTCTCACAAAAAATCTCCAAGTTGAACTCTTCGATGTTTGGGGCATTGATTTCATGGGACCATTCCCTATGTCCGGAAATTGTGAGTACATTTTAGTAGTGTGGACTATGTGTCCAAATGGGTAGAAGCATTGCCCCGTCGTAAAGCGATTCAAAACATGCCAAGAGAATGTTCCATGAAGTAAACTTTCCTCGCTTTGGTACACCCAGGATAGTCATAAGCGATGGAGGTTCCCACTTCATCGATAGACTCTTTCGGAAGTACCTAGCGGATCATGGAATTCGTCACAATGTCGCAACGGCATACCATCCTCGAGACTAGCGGTCAGCGAAACATCCAATAAACAAATTAAGAATATTACGCAAAAGACCGTAGATGAAATGGGTAAAGGATGGAAAGACAAACTCCCGATGCACTTTGGGCTTACCGAACCGCATACAAGACACCCATAGGCATGTCACCTTATCAACTTGTATATGGGAAGACGTGCCATTTGCCTCGTGGAATTAGAGTTCAAAGCTCACTTGGGCAATCAAGAAATGGAACATGGATCTCCACCTAGGCGGCAAGAATCGTCGATGCAACTATCGAGCTAGAAGAGTGGAGAGAAAAAGCCTACCATAGTTCCAAGATCTACAAAGAGAGAACCAAAAGGTGGCATGATAAGAGAATCAAGCACAAGGAGTTTAAGCCTGGAGATAAGGTTCTACTATTTAATTCAAGGGTTAAGCTCTTTGGACATGGAAAGTTGCGAAGTAAGTGGGATGGACCATACAAAGTCATTGACACTTCAACCCACGGGGCCATTACCATCCAAGACGATGTAGGAAACACTTCTAAAGTAAACGGCCAACGCTTGAAAGTGTATCTTGAGCCACAAATCAACACGATTGAGGAACTCAATGTTATTGAGTTCATAGAATTCCCACATTAAAACCCAATCAACCGAAGCTCTAGACAACTATTGCTCGATTACCTAACCCTTAACATGCTCCACGAGTTTTGTTGTCTATTTGAGTTCTGCAGGATTTGTGAAGTTTGAGAAGAGTGAGACCTACATCAACCCACAAGAGTGAATGACTATGCCAACATCCAGCTTGGGGGAGAGCACCCCCATGTATCTAGCTAAGTATTTCTTGTTCCCATCTTATTTATTTTGCTTGCTATATTTAGTTTTGTATAATGTTTAAGTTTGTTAAATAAAAAAGTTTTTGCCTGCTAAATAAATCCCTAGAATAAACTCTTTGGAGATGATGAATAGTTGCTCTGCTGTAATTCCTTTCAAGTGCCTGTTTTCTACCTAGAACTCTTCCAAGTTTTGGACACACTGTTTTGATCTAAGATTTGCTCTGAACCTGAAACTTGTGGGTAGCGAATGCTTGATCTAAGTCTAGGTAGTTGACGGGTATGATATGGGAAAGTTTTGAGCTGCTGTCCATCTTGTTCCTAGAGATACTAGAGTTCTGGAGAATTTATTTGAAAATATTAAATTCTTGCATGATGAGTTCCTTTATGATGAGAGATCAAATTCCTACCCTGACCATATATTAATGCTTACTAGATTAGGAACACCCATCTATTTATATAGATCATATTGTAGGCTTGAGTGTAGTCTTTATAGGCATTGAGTGTGGTTATCTTTGTGGACCCATAAGGAATCGGTCATGCGGTTAAAGTCAATACTATGTGCTCTCCATCCATTGATCTATGCTACTTACGTCTCGAAGCATGCACCCATTTTATAAATGTTACATTCATTTTGTGTTACTTGTCCCTAGAGGTACCACCCACATATAGATCCACATCCACCACATATTATCTTGCTCCTACCCCGGGAGTACGCATTTCCCCACATCTTGTCTTTGTCTCTACCCTGGAGATACGCACCTATGTTGCTCCTATCCTGGGAGTACGCATCCATCCATCCATCCATCCACATATACATACGCCATTCATTTCACTTCATCCGGGAAAAGTTACTCCTATCCCGGGAGTGAACATCTAGAAATATTCATCGCCATCCTATTTTTCCTACATAAAAGCTCCAGTCACTATCATTTCAAGTTATACATTCCCATCGCTAAGTTTTGTTTTGGAAGGATTGGTTGCTCTAAAAAAAAGAAGAAGAAAAGAAGAGAAAAAAAAAAGAGAGAAGAAAAAAAAAAAGAAAAAAAGAAAAGAAAATAGAGAAGAGAAAGAGTAGCCAAGTCCTTCCTTTCAAGAAGTTTCAAAGTTTCGAAAAAAGGAGTCATGTTTTCCCCAAAGGAGCAAGTGTAGAAGTAGATGTTCACCAAGTGATCACCCCTTATAATCATTTCCTTATTATCATCATCTCATCATCATCCTATCATCATCTTATCATCCATTTCCTCATTCACATGCACATATGACTTTATTATTATTTTAGTTCCTATTGGATCCATGTCTTAACTGTGCAATATATGCAAGTGAGTTTGAGTGTCTCCCCACCTATGAGCTCCACATAAGCCTATTAGAAAGTAGGGTGAGAGAGAGAAGGCTCTTTTCACTATGCCTTAGTTCCACAAATACCACATATTCGAGAGAAAGAGAAGGCATACACTACTCATGCCTTGGAAAGGATCCGTAAATACCACAAATGAGAGACCGAAAGGTTCATACAAGGAACTCGAGTTTTATTTCAAAACTTTGCAAAAACTCCGAATAATAGTTGATCAAAGATCGAGAAACATGGCGCTTGACTTGACCGTTCTATCTTTCAACTACTCAAGACCCAAGTGACGGTTACAAGCCCCATGGTGGAAGGTAATACGGGTTTTGAAGTCGAATAATCCACTCTAATCCGGAAGAGAGTTCTTTGTTTGAACGCATGTGTACTTTTGAGGCGTGAAAGCATTGTAGCAACTCCGATCCTTGGCTGAGTTTAGTTTTGCTCAGGGACGAGCAAAGGTTTAGCTTGGGGGAGTTTGTTGACGGTAGTTAACGTCTATTTTTAACCGTCAACATAACTTCTATAACTGCAAAAAGTTGATCACCAAGATAGGTCTAGAGGTTTGAGCTAACAAATTCCACGAGTTTTGGTGCATCTGTGTTTTGCAGGAGTTATACGGGGAATGAGCTAAAATGGACAAAGTCATCAAATAAAAGTATCTCAAATGATGAATTGCACCACACCATTGCAAAGGGCTCGTCGAGACGATCAAAATGGATATATTATTTGCTATATTTGGGGTTCGGAATGAAAAGATATGAAGCAAAGAAGATATCACATGAAATGATAAAAAGCAACACGACACCAGCTGACAAATGGGACCCACGCGCAGCGAATGTCGGCGACACAGGCTGACAGCGGGCCCCACGTGCGCAGGCGGTGCCCCCTGGCACCGGCACGCGCAGGGCGCGGCCACTCGCGCGGCGACACGTGGCGGCGGTGTCCCCACCACGCGCGGGCGAGCGCGCTGGCGCTGGAGCGCGGGCGGGCGCGGGCGACCGGCCCAGGAGCCACGTGGCGCGAGCGCATAGGAGGAGAAGGGCGGTTGCGCGGTTCAGCCGGTTCGCGGGCGGTTGGGTGGCCGGACCGCGGTTCGGCCTGGCCGGAACCATCCGAATCTTCCGAAAAGCCGGCCAGGAGTTTTAGGACGGTTCGGGTCCGGTTCGAGCCCTTAGAGGCCGGTTCTTGACCGGTTTTCGCGCAGATCTTCAAGGGAATATGCCGGAATATTATCTTCATCTCCACCGTCCGTACAAGGTCGGTTTGATCCGATGGTGGGCATAAAATGTGACGCGGATCGATGACATGGCGCTTCACGCGGATTGATGACGTGGCGACTCCATCCAGGGCTATATAAGGAGGCGCCCCCCCTAGGGTTTGGCATCATTATTCTTCTACAGATCAAAAGCTAGGGTTTCATCCTCCATCCAAGTAGAAGAAGGTCCCTCTAGTTCATCTAGTTCTAGTCTAGTTCATCTAGTTCTAGTTCTAGTTCATCTAGTTGTATCTAGAAAATAGAGAGAGATAAGAGGAGAGAGGCGAGGAGCCGGGTGCATCGGATCTTCCTCAACATTGTACTTTTGCAGCATCTAGTTCGTCTTCCGGCTACTCTCCGGGTTCATCAATTCTTAATTCCTAAGTTCTTTATTTACTTTCGGCATTTACTTTCAAGTTATTTATTGGATTCCCGCTTGCATCAAGTGCTCTAGTCTTTGCAACGCTAGAGTAGTAATTAATAGATTAGGCGAGGTGCTTAGTCCGGCGATTACGGAATTGCACCCAATCCCGCGGATTGTTGTGGTAGCCCTAGGGTAGTGACAGCCCTAACGGCCGACGTATTCCACCTCGTTCGGATTGGTGTACGTAGGACCATAGTCGAGCTTCCTAGCCCCCATCTCATCCCTTTACGTGGTTAGTGTTCTGATGTCCCAAAATAAGTAATCTTGAAGTAACCTTGATTTCTAGATCAATCTAGAGAACTCATAGGAAAATACTTTCTTTCTCTCCACAAAAACATATAGTTATCCCTGGGCGTTCTTGAACCTCAACTAGTGCACTTCACGTTCCCCGTGGAAAATCGATACCTTGGAATACTCCCGGGTGAAAGCTACAGCGGTATCCGTGCGCTTGCGGATTATTTCTGTGTGCGTTTAAAATACCCAACAATAGTCGTGTGTGCAAATATGACAGTTCTAGAGCGGTGGAGCCATGGTTAAGGGCCATTCGGGTTCTTGGGCGGCAACAAATGAGTGGTCGAGAAGCCCGGCGGTGTCGAAACGCCTTAACCATAGTGCATGGGCGTGCTTGACTTGGTGCGAGGAGCCGTAGGATGCGCGGAACCGCCGTGCGGCGGCAAAGTCGTGTGTGCAAATGCGCGGTTACGGGAGCCGTGGAGCCGAGGTTAAGTGCCGTTCAGGCTCTTCAGTGATGGCAAATGCTATGGTAGAGAGGCCAGAGGTGTCAAAATGCCTTAACCATGGTGTACATACATGCTTGACTCAGAGCCGGGAGCCATAAAATGCGTTGGAACCGACCGTGCGGCAGCATGGTCGAGTGTGCAAATATGGCAATTTTGGAGCCGTGGAGGCATGGTTAAGGGCCCTTCAGGCTCTTAGGTGATGGAAAACTCTATGGTGGAGAGGTGAGAGGCATCAAAATGGCTAAACCATGGCGTACAGGCGTGCTTGACCCGGTGCCGAGAGCCATAGGATGCACGGGATCCGGCCGTGCGGCAAAGACGGTCGTGTGTGCAATTATGGATGTTCGGAGTCGTGGAGCCGTAGTTAAGGGCTCATTCCGGCTCTCGGGTGATGACAAACATTGTGGTGGTGAGGCCGGAGGCATCAAAATGCCTTAACCATGGCATACGGTCATGCTTGACCTAGTGTCAAGAGCCGTAGGACACGCACGAACCGGGGTGTGCGGTAGCATATTCGTGTGTGCAAATATGGCGTTCTAGAGTTTGTGGAGCCATGGTTAAGGGCCATTCGGGTTCTTAGGTGGCAACAAACGCGTGGTGGAGAGGCTAGAGGTGTCAAAATGCCTTAACCATGGCGTACGGGCATGCTTGACTCAGTGCCGGGAGCCATAGGATGCGTTGGAACCGACCGTGCGGCAGCATGGTCATGTGTGCAAATATGGCGGTTCCGGGAGCCGTGGAGCCAAGGTTAAGGGCCGTTCGGGCTCTCGAGCGATGGCAAACGCTATGGTAGAGAGGCCAGAGGTGTCAAAATGCCTTAACCATGGCGTACGGGCATGCTTGACTCAGTGCCGAGAGCCATAGGATGCGTTGGAACCGACCGTGCGGCAGCATGGTCGTGTGTGCAAATATGGCAGGTTTGCAGCCGTGGAGCTGTGGTTAAGGGCCCTTCAGGCTCTCGGGTGATGAAAAACTCTATGGTGGAGAGGTGAGAGGCATCAAAATGGCTTAACCATGGCGTACGAGCGTGCTTGACCCGGTGCCGAGAGCCGTAGGATGCACAGGATCCGGCTGTGCGGCAGCACAGTCGTGTGTGCAATTATGGATTTTCTGGAGTCGTGGAGCTATAGTTAAGGGTAGTTCGGGCTCTTGGGTGATGACAAATATTGTGGTGGTGAGGCCAGAGGCGTCAAAATGCCTTAACCATGGCATACGGTCGTGCTTGACCTAGTGTCGAGAGCTATAGGACATGCAGGAACTGGCTGTGCGGTATCATAGTCGTGTGTGCAAATATGGCAGTTCTAGAGCTGTGGAGCCATGGTTAAGGGCCATTCGGGTTCTCGGGGCGGTAATAAACACTGTGGTGGAGAGGCCAAAGGTGTTAAAACGCCTTAACCATGGTGCATGGGCGTGCTTGACTTGGTGCGAGGAGCCGTAGGACGCATAGGAACCGGCCGTGCGGCAAAGCAAAGTCGTGGGTGCAAATATGGCGGTTTCGGGAGCCATGGAGCCAAGGTTAAGGGCCGTTCAGGCTCTCGAGCAATGACAAACACTATGGTAGAGAGGCCAGAGGTGTCAAAATGCCTTAACCATGGCGTACGGGCTTGCGTGACTCGGTCTTAGGGAGCCATAGGACGCGTTGGAACCGACCATGCGGCAGCATGGTCGTGTGTGCAAATGTGGCAGTTTTACTGTCGTGGAGCCATGGTTAAGGGCCCTTCAGGCTCTCGGGTGATGGAAAACTCTATGGTGGAGAGGTGAGAGGCATCAAAATGGCTTAACCATGGCGTACGGGTGTGCTTGAACCGGTGCCGAGAGCCGTAGGATGCACAGGATCTGGCCGTGCGCAAGCACAATCGTGTGTGCAATTATGGATGTTCTGGAGTCGTGGAGCTATAGTTAAGGGCCGTTCGGGCTCGGGTGATGACAAACATAGTGGTGGTGGGGCCAGAGGTGTCAAAACGCCTTAACCATCGCATACGGTCATGCTTGACCTAGTGTCGAGAGCTATAGGACACGTAGGAACCGGCTGTGCGGTAGCATAGTCGTGTGTGCAAATATGGCAGTTCTAGAGCGGTGGAGCTTAAGGGCCATTCGGGTTCTTGGGCGGCAACAAATGCTTGTGGTCGAGAGGCCGGCGATGTCAAAACGCCTTAACCATAGTGCATGGGGCGTGCTTGACTTGGTGCGAGGAGCCGTAGGATGCGCGCAGGAACCGGCCGTGCGGCAAAGAAAGTCGTGTGTGCAAATATGGCGGTTCCGGAGTCGTGGAGCCGAGGTTAAGTGCCGTTCGGGCTCTCGAGTGACGGCAAACGCTATGGTAGAGAGGCCGGAGGTGTCAAAATGCCTTAACCATGGCGTGTGCAAGCTTGACTCGAGCGGGAGCCATAAAATGCGTTGGAACCGACCGTGCGGCAGCATGGTCGAGTGTGCAAATATGGCAGTTTTGGAGCCGTGGAGGCATGGTTAAGGGCCCTTCAGGCTCTCAGGTGATGGAAAACTCTATGGTGGAGAGGTGAGAGGCATCAAAATGGCTTAACCATGGCGTACAGGCATGCTTGACCCGGTGCCAAGAGCCATAGGATGCACAGGATCCGACCGTGCGGCAGCACAGTCGTGTGTGCAATTATGGATGTTCTGGAGTCATGGAGCTGTAGTTAAGGGCCGTTCAGGCTCTCGGGTGATGACAAACATTGTGGTGATGAGGCCAGAGGCATCAAAATGCCTTAACCATGGCATACGGTCATGCTTGACCTAGTGTCAAGAGCTGTAGGACACGCACGAACCGGCTGTGCGGTAGCATATTCGTGTGTGCAAATATGGCAGTTCTAGAGTTGTGGAGCCATGGTTAAGGGCCATTCAGGTTCTCAGGCGGCAACAAACGCTGTGGTGGTGAGGCTAGAGGTGTCAAAATGCCTTAACCATGGCGTACGGGCATGCTTGACTCAGTGCCGGGAGCCATAGGATGCGTTGGAACCGACCGTGCGGCAGCATGGTCGTGTGTGCAAATATGGCGTTCCGGAGCCATGGAGAGAAGGTTAAGGGCCGTTCGGGCTCTCGAGCGATGGCAAACGCTATGGTAGAGAGGCCGAGAGGTGTCAAATGCCTTAACCATGGCGTACGGGCATGCTTGACTCGGTCGAGAGCCATAGGATGCGTTGGAACCGACCGTGCGGCGGCATGGTCGTGTGTGCAAATATGGCGGTTTTGCGCCGTGGAGCTATGGTTAAGGGCCCTTCAGGCTCTTGGTTGATGAAAAACTCTATGGTGGAGAGGTGAGAGGCATCAAAATGGCTTAACCATGGCGTACGGGCGTGCTTGACCCGGTGCCGAGAGCCGTAGGATGCACAAGATCCGGCCGTGCGCCGCATGGGGCCGTGTGTGCAATTATTTATGTTACGGAGTCGTGGAGCTATAGTTAAGGGCTGTTCGGGCTCTCGGGTGATGACAAACATTGTGGTGGTGGGGCCGAGGCGTCAAAATGCCTTAACCATGGCATACGGTCGTGCTTGACCTAGTGTCGAGAGCCGTTAGGACACGTAGGAACCGGTTGTGCGGTAGCATAGTCGTGTGTGCAAATATGGCGGTTCTAGAGCGGTGGAGCCATGGTTAAGGGCCATTCGGGTTCTTGGGCGACAACAAATGCCGTGGTCGAGGCCCGGCCGGTGTCAAAACGCCTTAACCATAGTGCATGGGCGTGCTTGACTTGGTGCGAGGAGCCGTAGGATGCAGGAACCGGCCGTGCGGCAGCAAAGTCGTGTGTGCAAATATGGCAGTTCTGGAGCCGTGGAGCCGAAAGGCTCTCGAGTGACGGCAAACGCTATGGTAGAGTGCGGAGAGGTGTCAAAATGCCTTAACCACGGCGTACGGGCATGCTTGACTCCGTAGTCCCCGGAGCCATAAATGCGTTGGAACCGACCGTGCGGCGGCATGGTCGAGTGTGCAAATATGGCAGTTTTGGAGCCGTGGAGGCATGGTTAAGGGCCCTTCGGGCTCTCGGGTGATGGAAAACTCTATGGTGGAGAGGTGAGAGGCATCAAAATGGCTTAACCATGGCGTATGTGCGTGCTTGACCGGTGCCGAGAGCCATAGGATGCACGGGATCCGACCATGCGGCAGTATCGTGTGTGCAATTATGGATGTTCCGAGTCGTGGAGCGTAGTTAAGGGCCGTTCGGGCTCTCGGGTGATGACAAACATTGTGGTGGTGAGGCTAGAGGCATCAAAATGCCTTAACCATGGCATACGGTCATGCTTGACCTAGTGTCAAGAGTCAGTAGGACACGCACGAACCGGCTGTGCGTAGCATATTCGTGTGTGCAAATATGGCAGTTCTAGAGCTGTGGAGCCATGGTTAAGGGCCATTCGGGTTCTCGGGCGGTAATAAATGCTGTGGTGGAGAGGCCAAAGGTGTTAAAACGCCTTAACCATGGTGCATGGGCGTGCTTGACTTGGTGCGAGGAGCCGTAGGGACGATAGGAACCGGCGTGCGGCAAACAAAGTCGTGTGCAAATATGGCGCTTTCCGGAGCCGTGGAGCCGAGGTTAAGGGCCGTTCAGGCTCTCGAGCAACGACAAACGCTATGGTAGAGAGTCCAGAGGTGTCAAAATGCCTTAACCATGGCGTACGGGCTTGCTTGACTCAGTGCCGGGAGCCATAGGACGCGTTGGAACCGACCATGCGGCAGCATGGTCGTGTGTGCAAATGTGGCAGTTTTACTGCCGTGGAGCCATGGTTAAGGGCCCTTTAGGCCCTCGGGTGATGGAAAACTCTATGGTGGAGAGGCGAGAGGCATCAAAATGGCTTAACCATGGCGTACGGGTGTGCTTGAACCGGTGCCGAGAGGCGTAGGATGCATAGGATCCGGCCGTGCGCCAGCACAGTCGTGTGTGCAATTATGGATGTTCTGGAGTCGTGGAGCTATAGTTAAGGGCCATTCGGGCTCTCGGGTGATGACAAACATTGTGGTGGTGGGGCCAGAGGTGTCAAAATGCCTTAACCATGGCATACGGTCGTGCTTGACCTAGTGTCGAGAGTCGTAGGACACGTAGGAACCGCGTGCGGTAGCATAGTCGTGTTTGCAAATATGGCAGTTCTAGAGCGGTGGAGCCATGGTTAAGGGCCATTCGGCTTCTTGGGCGGCAACAAATGCGTGGTCGAGAGGCCGGCGGTGTCAAAACGCCTTAACCATAGTGCATGGGCGTGCTTGACTTGGTGCGAGGAGCCGTAGGATGCGCAGGAACCGGCCGTGCGGCAAAGTCGTGTGTGCAAATATGGCAGTTCTGGAGCCGTGAAGCCGAGGTTAAGTGCCGTTCAGGCTCTCGAGTGAGGGCAAACGCTATGGTAGAGAGGCCAGAGGTGTCAAAATGCCTTAACCATGGTGTACGGGCATGCTTGACTCGAGCTAGGGAGCCATAAAATGCGTTGGAACCGGCCGTGCGGGCATGGTCGAGTGTGCAAATATGGCAGTTTTGGAGCCGTGGAGGCATGGTTAAGGGCCTTCGGGATCTCGAGGTGATGGAAAACTCTATGGTGGAGAGGTGAGAGGCATCAAAATGGCTTAACCATGGTGTACATGCGTGCTTGACCCGGTGCCGAGAGCCATAGGATGCACGAGGATCCGGCCGTGCGCGGCACGGTCGTGTCGCAATTATGGATGTTACGGAGTCGTGGAGGCGTAGTTAAGGGCCGTTCGGGCTCTCGGGTGATGAAAAACATTGTGGTGGTGAGGCAGAGGCATCAAAATGCCTTAACCCTGGCATACGGTCATGCTTGACCTAGTGTCAAGTTTGTAGGACACGCACGAACCGGTGTGCTGAGCATATTCGTGTGTGCAAATATGGCGGTTCTATATTTGTGGAGCCATGGTTAAGGGCCATTCGGGTTCTCGGGCGGCAACAAACGCTATGGTAGAGAGGCCAGAGGTGTCAAAATGCCTTAACCATGGCGTACGGGCATGCTTGACTCAGTGCCGGGAGCCATAGGATGCGTTGGAACCGACCATGTGGCAGCATGGTCGTGTGTGCAAATATGGCAGTTCTGGAGCCGTGGAGCCAAGGTTAAGGGCCGTTCAGGCTCTCGAGTGATGGCAAACGCTATGGTAGAGAGGCCAGAGGTGTCAAAATGCCTTAACCATGGCGTACGGGCATGCTTGACTCG
Organism: Themeda triandra; assembly: GCA_018135685.1. Classification (NCBI taxonomy): domain Eukaryota; kingdom Viridiplantae; phylum Streptophyta; class Magnoliopsida; order Poales; family Poaceae; genus Themeda; species Themeda triandra. Next base: position 44,552 of record JAENPR010002544.1, read on the forward strand.
GTGCCGAGAGCCATAGGATGCGTAGGAACCGGCCGTGCGGCAGCAAAGTCGTGTGTGCAAATATGGCAGTTTTGCAGCCGTGGAGCCGTGGTTAAGGGCCCTTCAGGCTCTCGGGTGATGAAAACTCTATGGTGAAGAGGTAAGAGGCATCAAAATGGCTTAACCATGGCGTACGGGCGTGCTTGACCCGGTGCCGAGAGCCGTAGGATGCACGGGATCCGGCGTGCGCGGCACGGTCGTGTGTGCAATTATGGATGTTCGGGAGAGCTATAGTTAAGGGCCGTTCGGGCTCTCGGGTGATGACAAATATTGTGGTGGTGAGGCCGGAGGCGTCAAAACGGCTTAACCATGGCATACGGTCATGCTTGACCTAGTGTCGAGAGCTATAGGACATGCGAACCGGGCGTGCGGTAGCATAGTCGTGTGTGCAAATATGGCGGTTCTAGAGCTATGTGGAGCCATGGTTAAGGGCCATTCGGGTTCTCGGGCGGTAATAAACGCTGTGGTGGAGAGGCCAAAGGTGTTAAAATGCCTTAACCATGGTGCATGGGCGTGCTTGACTTGGTGCGAGGAGCCGTAGGACGATAGGAACGGCCGTGCGGCGGCAAAGTCGTGTGTGCAAATATGGCGTTCGGAGCACGTGGAGCCGAGGTTAAGGGCCATTCGGGCTCTCGAGCGACGACAAACGCTATGGTAGAGAGGCCGGAGGTGTCAAAATGCCTTAACCATGGCGTACGGGCTTGCTTGACTCGCGTCGGAGCCACGGGCACGCGTTGGAACCGACCATGCGGCGGCATGGTCGTGTGTGCAAATGTGCCGGTTTTGGCCGTGGAGCCATGGTTAAGGGCCCTTCGGGCTCTCGGGTGATGGAAAACTCTATGGTAGAGAGGTGAGAGGCATCAAAATGGCTTAACCATGGCGTACGGGTGTGCTTGAACCGGTGCCAGAGGCGTAGGATGCACGGGGATCCGGCCGTGCGCCGGCACGTCGTGTGTGCAATTATGGATGTTACAGAGTCGTGGAGCTATAGTTAAGGGCCGTTCGGGCTCTCGGGTGATGACAAACATTGTGGTGGTGGGCCCGGAGGTGTCAAAACACCTTAACCATGGCATACGGTCGTGCTTGACCTAGTGTCGAGATTTGTAGGACACGTAGGAACCAGGCGTGCGGTAGCATAGTCGTGTGTGCAAATATGGCGGTTCTAGAGCGGTGGAGCCATGGTTAAGGGCCATTCGGGTTCTTGGGCGGCAACAAATGCTTTTGTGGTCGAGAGGCCGGCGGTGTCAAAATGCCTTAACCATAGTGCATGGGCGTGCTTGACTTGGTGCGAGGAGCCGTAGGATGCGCAGGAACCGCCGTGCGACGGCAAGTCGTGTGTGCATATATGGTAGTTACGGAGCCGTGGAGCCGAGGTTAAGTGCCGTTCGAGGCTCTCGAGTGATGGCAAACGCTATGGTAGAGAGGCTAGAGGTGTCAAAATGCCTTAACCATGGCGTACGGGCATGCTTGACTCGGGCGGGAGCCATAAAATGCGTTGGAACCGACCGTGCGGCAGCATGGTCGAGTGTGCAAATATGGCGGTTTTTCGGCGAGCCGTGGAGGCATGGTTAAGGGCCCTTCAGGCTCTCAGGTGATGGAAAACTCTATGGTGGAGAGGTGAGAGGCATCAAATTGGCTTAACCATGGCGTACAGGCGTGCTTGACCCGGTGCCGAGAGCCATAGGATGCACAGGATCCGACCTTGCGGCAGCACAGTCGTGTGTGCACTTATGGATGTTCTGGAGTCATGGAGCTATAGTTAAGGGCCGTTCAGGCTCTCGGGTGATGACAAACATTGTGGTGGTGAGGCCAGAGGCATCAAAATGCCTTAACCATGGCATACGGTCATGCTTGACCTGGTGTCAAGAGCATGTAGGACACGCACGAACCGGCGTGCGGTAGCATATTCGTGTGTGCAAATATGGCGGTTCTAGAGCATTGGAGCCATGGTTAAGGGCCATTCGGGTTCTCGGCGGCAACAAAGCGCTGTGGTGGTGAGGCTAGAGGTGTCAAAATGCCTTAACCATGGCGTACGGGCATGCTTGACTCGGTGCCGGGGAGCCATAGGATGCGTTGGAAGCGGCCGTGCGGCATCATGGTCATGTGTGCAAATATGGCGATTCGGGAGCCATGGAGCCAAGGTTAAGGGCCGTTCAGGCTCTCGAGCGATGGCAAACGCTATGGTAGAGAGGCCAGAGGTGTCAAAATGCCTTAACCATGGCGTACGGGCATGCTTGACTCAGTGCCAAGAGCCATAGGATGCGTTGGAACCGACCGTGCGGCAGCATGGTCGTGTGTGCAAATATGGCAGTTTTGCAGCCGTGGAGCTGTGGTTAAGGGCCCTTCAGGCTCTCGGGTGATGAAAACTCTATGGTGAAGAGGTAAGAGGCATCAAAATGGCTTAACCATGGCGTACGGGCGTGCTTGACCCGGTGCGAGAGCCGTAGGATGCACGGGATCCGTGCGGCGGTCGTGTGTGCAATTATGGATGTTCTGGAGAGCTATAGTTAAGGGCCGTTCGGGCTCTCGGGTGATGACAAATATTGTGGTGGTGAGGCCAGAGGCGTCAAAACGGCTTAACCATGGCATACGGTCATGCTTGACCTAGTGTCGAGAGCTATAGGACATGCAGGAACCAGGCCGTGCGGTAGCATAGTCGTGTGCAAATATGGCGGTTCTAGAGCCGTGGAGCCATGGTTAAGGGCCATTCGGGTTCTCGGGCGGTAATAAACGCTGTGGTGGAGAGGCCAAAGGTGTTAAACGCCTTAACCATGGTGCATGGGCGTGCTTGACTTGGTGCGAGGAGCCGTAGGGACGCATAGGAACCGGCCGTGCAGAAAGTCGTGTGCAAATATGGCGGCTCGAGCCGTGAAGCCGAGGTTAAGGGCCATTCGAGGCTCTCGAGCGACGACAAAACGCTATGGTAGAGAGGCCGGAGGTGTCAAAATGCCTTAACCATGGCGTACGGGCTTGCTTGACTCGGTCAGGGAGCCACGGGACGCGTTGGAACCGACCATGCGGGGCAAGATGGTCGTGTGTGCAAATGTGCCGGTTTTACGGCCGTGGAGCCATGGTTAAGGGCCCTTCGGGCTCTCGGGTGATGGAAAACTCTATGGTGGAGAGGTGAGAGGCATCAAAATGGCTTAACCATGGCGTACGGGTGTGCTTGAACCGGTCGAGAGGCGTAGGATGCACGGGATCCGGCCGTGCGCCAACACGGTCGTGTGTGCAATTATGGATGTTCAGAGTCGTGGAGCTATAGTTAAGGGCCGTTCGGGCTCTCGGGTGATGACAAACATTGTGGTGGTGGGCCCAGAGGTGTCAAAACGCCTTAACCATGGCATACGGTCGTGCTTGACCTAGTGTCGAGAGCTGCAGGACGAGTAGGAACCAGGCTTGTGCGGTAGCATAGTCGTGTGTGCAAATATGGCGGTTCTAGAGCGGTGGAGCCATGGTTAAGGGCCATTCGGGTTCTTGGGCGGCAGCAAATGCGTGGTCGGTCGAGGCCAGCGGTGTCAAAACGCCTTAACCATAGTGCATGGGCGTGCTTGACTTGGTGCGAGGAGCCGTAGGATACGCGAAGGGAACCGGCCGTGCGGCGGCAAGTCGTGTGTGCATATATGGTAGTTCCGGGAGCCGGAGCCGAGGTTAAGTGCCGTTCGGGCTCTCGAGTGATGGCAAACGCTATGGTAGAGAGAGGCCGGAGGTGTCAAAATGCCTTAACCATGGCGTATGGGCATGCTTGACTCGTAGCCGGGAGCCATAAAATGCGTTGGAACCGACCGTGCGGCGGCATGGTCGAGTGTGCAAATATGGCGTTTTGGAGCCGTGAGGCATGGTTAAGGGCCCTTCGGGCTCTCGGGTGATGGAAAACTCTATGGTGGAGAGGTGAGAGGCATCAAATTGGCTTAACCATGGCGTACGGGCGTGCTTGACCCGGTCTTGAGAGCCATAGGATGCACGGGATCCGGCCTTGCGGCAGCACGATCGTGTGTGCACTTATGGATGTTACGAGTCATGGAGCTATAGTTAAGGGCCGTTCGTGCTCTCGGGTGATGACAAACATTGTGGTGGTGAGGCCGGAAGGCATCAAAATGCCTTAACCATGGCATACGGTCATGCTTGACCTAGTGTCAAGAGTCGTAGGACATGCACGAACCGGGCGTGCGGTAGCATATTCGTGTGTGCAAATATGGCAGTTCTAGAGCTGTGGAGCCATGGTTAAGGGCCATTCGAGGTTCTGGCGGCAACAAACGCTATTTGTGGTGGTGAGGCTAGAGGTGTCAAAATGCCTTAACCATGGCGTACGGGCATGCTTGACTCGGTGCCGAGCCATAGGATGCGTTAGGAACCGACCGTGGCAAAGATGGTCATGTGTGCAAATATGGCGTTACGGAGCCGTGGAGCCAAGGTTAAGGGCCATTGGGCTCTCGAGCGATGGCAAACGCTATGGTAGAGAGGCCAGAGGTGTCAAAATGCCTTAACCATGGCGTACGTGCATGCTTGACTCGAAGGTCCGAGAGCCATAGGATGCGTTGGAACCGGCCGTGCGGCCGGCATGGTCGTGTGTGCAAATATGGCGCTTTGGGCAGCCGTGAGCCGTGGTTAAGGGCCCTTCGAGGCTCTCGGGTGATGAAAACTCTATGGTGGAGAGGTGAGAGGCATCAAAATGGCTTAACCATGGCATACGCGGTCGTGCTTGACCAAGTGTCGAGAGCTATAGGACATGCGAGGAACCGTCGGCGGTAGCATAGTCGTGTGTGCAAATATGGGTTCTAGAGTTTGTGGAGCCATGGTTAAGGGCCATTCGGGTTCTCGGGCGGTAATAAACGCCGTGGTGGAGAGGCCAAAGGTGTTAAAACTCCTTAACCATGGTGCATGGGCGTGCTTGACTTGGTGCGAGGAGCCGTAGGACGCATAGGAACCGGCCGTGCGGCAGCAAAGTCGTGTGTGCAAATATGGTAGTTCTGGAGCCGTGGAGCCGAGGTTAAGGGCCGTTCAGGCTCTTGAGCGGCACGACAAACGCTATGGTAGAGGCCGGAGGTGTCAAAATGCCTTAACCATGGCGTACGGGCTTGCTTGACTAAAGGCAGGGAGCCATAGGACGCGTTGGAACCGACCATGCGGCATGGTCGTGTGTGCAAATGTGGTAGTTTTACCGGGCCGTAGAGCCATGGTTAAGGGCCCTTCGGGCTCTCGGGTGATGGAAAACTCTATGATGGAGAGGTGAGAGGCATCAAAATGGCTTAACCATGGCGTACGGGTGTGCTTGAACCGGTGCCGAGGCCGTAGGATGCACGGGGATCCGGCCGTGCGCCGGCCACGGTCGTGTGTGCAATTATGGATGTTCTGGAGTCGTGGAGCTATAGTTAAGGCCGTTCGGGCTCTCGGGTGATGACAAACATTGTGGTGGTGGGGCCGCAGGTGTCAAAACGCCTTAACCATGGCATACGGTCGTGCTTGACCTAGTGTCGAAGG
>JAENPR010002232.1:0-57874 GCA_018135685.1 Themeda triandra
CGTGTCCTACAGCTCTCGGCACTAGGTCAAGCACAACCGTATGCTATGGTTAAGGTATTTTGATGCCTCTGGCCTCACCACCACAATTGTCATCACCGAGAGCCGAACGGCCCTTAACCACGGCTCCACGGCTCCAGAACTTCCATATTTGCACACACGGCGTAGCTGCTTGCACGGCCACGGATCCTGTGCATCCTATGGCTCGGCCGGGTCAAGCATGCCCGTACGCCATGGTTAAGCCATTTTGATGCTCTCTCCTCTCCACCATGGAGTTTTCCATCACCCAAGAGCCGAAGGGCCAGAACCACGGTTCCGGCTCCAAAACCGCCATATTTGCACACCACAACCATGTTTGCCGCATGGTCGGTTCCAACGTCCTATGGCTCCCGGCACGAGTCAAGCATGCCCTTACGCCATGGTTAAGGCATTTTGACACATCGGCTTCTCTACCATAGTGTTTGCCATAGCTCGAGAGCTGAATGGCCCTTAACCTCGGCTCCACGGCTCGGAAGCGCCGCTATTTGCACACACGACTTTTCTTTCTTGCCTGCAATGGTTCCTCCCGCGTCCTACGGCTCCTCGCACCAAGTCAAGCACGCCTATGCGCCATGGTTAAGGCGTTTTGACACCTCTGGCCTCTCCACCACGGCATTTATTGTGGCTCGAGGACTTGAATGACCTCTTAACCATTTCTCCACGGCTCTAGAGCTGCCATATTTGCACACACGACTATGCTACCGCACGGTAGGTTCTGCATGTCCTATAAGCTCTCGGCGCTAGGTCCGAAGCACGGACGTATGCTATGGTTAAGGTATTTTGATGCCTGCGGCTCTCACCACCACAATGTTTGTCACTCCTTCCGAGAGCCCGAACGGCCCTTAACCTGACTCCATGACTCGGAGAACTTCCCATATTTGCACACACTATCTTGCTGCCGCACGGCTCGGATCCTGTGCATCTATGGCTCCGGCCTGGGTCAAGCATGCCGTACGCCATGGTTAAGCCATTTTGATGCCTCTCTCCTCTCCACCATAGAGTTTTCCATCACCCAAGAGCCCGAAGGGCATAACCATGGTTCCATGGCTCCAAAACTGCCATATTTGCACACACAACCATCTTTGCCGCATGGTGGTTCAACGCGTCTATGGCTCTGGCACGGAGTCAAGCATGCCCGTACGCCATGGTTAAGGCATTTTGACACATCGGCTTCTCTACCATAGTGTTTGCCATAGCTTGAGAGTGCGAATGGCCCTTAACCTCGGCTCCACGGCTCAGGCGCCATATTTGCACACACGGCTTTTTCTTTTTGCTTACGGCCGGGGTTCTGCGCGTCCCTACGGCTCCTCGCACGAAGTCAAGCACGCCCATGCACCATGGTTAAGGTGTTTTGACACCTCGGTCTCTCCACCACAGCATTTATTGCGGCTCGAGGACCGAATGGCCCTTAACCATGGCTCCACGGCTCTAGAAGCGCCATGTTGCACACACGACTATGCTACGCGCACGGCCGGTTCTGCGTGTCCTACGGCTCTCGGCACTAGGTCAAGCTGGCACAGTATGCTATGGTTAAGGTATTTTAGCGCCTCTGGCCTCACCACCACAATTGTCATCACTAGAGAGCCGAACGGCCCTTAACCACGGCTCCACGGCTCGGAGAACTTCCATATTTGCACACACGGCGTGGTTGCCTTAGCACGGCGGATCATGTGCATCCTATGGCTCTGGCACCGGGTCAAGCATGCCGTACGCCATGGTTAAGCCATTTTGATGCCTCTCTCCTCTCCACCATGGAGTTTTCCATCACCCAAGAGCCCGAAGGGCCCGTAGCCACGGTTCCACGGCTCCAAAGCGCCATATTTGCACACACAACCATGCGCCGGCATGGTCGGTTCAACGCGTCTATGGCTCCACAGCACGAGTCAAGCATGCCCTTACGCCATGGTTAAGGCATTTTGACACATACGGCTTCTCTACCATAGTGTTTGCCATAGCTCGAGAGCTGAATGGCCCTTAACCTCGGCTCACGGCTCCCGAGCGCCATATTTGCACACACGACTTTTCTTGCCGCACGGCGGTTCCTGCGCGTCCTACGGCTCCTCGCACCAAGTCAAGCACGCCCATGCACCATGGTTAAGGTGTTTTGACACCTGCGGGTCTCTCCACCACCAGCATTTATTGCGGCTCGAGGACCGAATGGCCCTTAACCATGGCTCCACGGCCTGGCTTGCCATATTTGCACACACGACTATGCTACGCACGGCGGTTCTGCGTGTCCTACGGCTCTCGGCACTAGGTCAAGCACAACCGTATGCTATGGTTAAGGTATTTTGACGCCTCTGGCCTCCACCACCACAATTGTCATCACCGAGAGCCCGAAGCGCCCTTAACCACGGCTCCATGACTCCAGAACTTCCATATTTGCACACCTTTGTCTTTGCCCCTTACGGCCGGATCTGTGCATCCTATGGCTCGACACCGGGTCAAGCATGCCGTACACCATGGTTAAGCCATTTTGATACCTCTCTCCTCTCCACCATAGAGTTTTCCATCACCCAAGAGCCGAAGAGCCCTTAACCACGGTTCCACGGCTCCAAAGCTACCATATTTGCACACACAACCATGTTCCGCATGGTCGGTTCCAATGCGTCCTATGGCTCACAGCACGCGAGTCAAGCATGCCGTACGTCATGGTTAAGGCATTTTGACACATCGGCTTCTCTACCATAGTGTTTGCCATAGCTCGAGAGCATTGAATGGCCCTTAACCTCGGCTCCACGGCTCGAGCGCCATATTTGCACACACGACTTTGCTGCCGACGAGGCTCTGGTTCCTGCGCGTCCGGCTCTCGCACCAAGCCAAGCACTCCCATGCGCCATGGTTAAGGCATTTTGACACCTCGGCCTCTCCCACCCACAGCATTTATTGTGGCTCGAGGACCGAATGGCCCTTAACCATGGCTCCACGGCTCTAGAACTACCATATTTGCACACACAACTATGCTACGCGCGGCAGGTTCTGCGTGTCCTACGGCTCTCGGCACTAGGTCAAGCACGGCCAGGTATGCTATGGTTAAGGTATTTTGGCGCCTCTGGCCTCACCACCACAATGTTTGTCATCACCCAAGAGCCCGAACGGCCCTTAACCCACGAGCTCCATTACTCTAGAACTTCCATATTTGCACACACTGTTGTCTTTGCTTGCCAGCCAATAGGATCTGTGCATCCTACGGCTCCGGGAACCGGAGTCAAGCATGCTCGTACACCATGGTTAAGCCATTTTGATGCCTATCTCCTCTCCACCATATAGTTTTCCATCACCCAAGAGCCCGAAAGGGCCCTTAACCCATAGTTCCATGGCTCCAAAGCGCCATATTTGTACACACAACCATCTTTGCCACATGGTCGGTTCCAACGCGTCTATGGCTCTGGCACGGAGTCAAGCATGCCGTACGCCATGGTTAAGGCATTTTGACACATCTGGCTTCTCTACCATAGTGTTTGCCATAGCTTGAGAGCCTGAATGGCCCTTAACCTCGGCTCCACCGGCTCGAGCGCCATATTTGCACATGACTTTCTTTGCCCACGCACGACGGTTTTCTGCGCGTCCTCGGCTCCTCGCACCAAGTCAAGCACGCCCATGCACCATGGTTAAGGCGTTTTGACACCTCGGCCTCTCCACCACAGCATTTATTGCGGCTCGAGGACCCGAATGGCCCTTAACCATGGCTCCACTGACTCTAGAAGCTGCCATATTTGCACACACGACTATGCTCGCCTCCCAGGTTCTATGGCGTCCTACGGCTCTCGGCACTAGGTCAAGCATGACCGTATGCTATGGTTAAGGTATTTTGACGCCTCTGGCCTCACCACCACAATGTTTGTCATCACCCAAGAGCCCGAACGGCCCTTAACCACGGCTCCATGACTCCGAACTTCCATATTTGAACACCGGTATTTGTCTTTGGCAGTAGGATCTGTGCATCCTATGGCTCCGGCATCGGGTTAAGCATGCACATGCGCCATGGTTAAGCCATGTTGATGCCTCTCTCCTCTCCACCATAGAGTTTTCCATCACCCAAGAGCCCGAAGGGCCCTTAACCACGGTTCCACGGCTCCAAAACTGCCATATTTGCACACACAACCATCTGCCGCATGAGTCGGTTCCAACGCGTCCTATGGCTCCGGCACGAGAGTCAAGCATGCCCGAACACCATGGTTAAGGCATTTTGACCATCGGCTTCTCTACCATAGTGTTTGCCATAGCTTGAGAGCCTAAATGGCCCTTAACCTCGGCTCCACGGCTCCGGAAGCGCCATATTTGCACACACGACTTTCTTTGCCCACGGCGGTTCCTGCGCGTCCTACGGCTCCTCGCACCAAGTCAAGCACACCCATGCGCCATGGTTAAGCGTTTTGACACCTCGGCCTCTCCACCACGGCATTTATTGCGGCTCGAGGACCCGAATGGCCCTTAACCATGGCTCCGGCTCTAGAAGCGCCATATTTGCACACACGACTATGCTGCCGGCGCGGTTCTGCGTGTCCTCGGCTCTCGGCACTAGGTCAAGCACGGCCGTATGCTATGGTTAAGGTATTTTGATGCCTCGGCCTCACCACCACAATGTTTGTCATCGCCGAGAGCCCGAACGGCCCTTAACCATAGCTCCATGACTCCCGAACTTCCATATTTGCACACCTGTCTTTGCCGCACGGCCCGGATCTGTGCATCCTATGGCTCCGACCGGTCAAGTCAAGCATGCCGTACGCCATGGTTAAGCCATTTGATGCCTCTCTCCTCTCCACCATAGAGTTTTCCATCACCCAAGAGCCGAAGGGCCCTTAACCACGGTTCCACGGCTCCAAAACTGCCATATTTGCACACACAACCATCTTGCGCATGGTCGGTTCAGCGTCCTATGGCTCCAGGCACGAGTCAAGCATGCCGTACACCATGGTTAAGGCATTTTGACATCTTGGCTTCTCTACCATAGTGTTTGCCATAGCTCGAGAGCTGAATGGCCCTTAACCTCGGCTCCACGGCTCAGGCGCCATATTTGCACACGACTTTCTTCCCGCACGGCGGTTCCTGCGCGTCCTACGGCTCCTCGCACCAAGTCAAGCACACCCATGCGCCATGGTTAAGGCATTTTGACACCTCTGGCCTCTCCACTACAGCATTTATTGCGGCTCGAGGACCCGAATGGCCCTTAACCATGGCTCCACGGCTCTAGAGCGCCATATTTGCACACACGACTATGCTACCGCACGGTAGGTTCCTGCGTGTCCTACGGCTCTCGGCACTAGGTCAAGCACGACCGTATGCTATGGTTAAGGTATTTTGACGCCTCGGCCTCACCACCACAATGTTTGTCATCACCGAGAGCCCGAACGGCCCTTAACCATAGCTCCATGACTCAGAACTTCCATATTTGCACACACGACTGTGCTGCCGCACGGCCGGATCTGTGCATCCTATGGCTCCGCACTTAGGTCAAGCATGCCGTACGCCATGGTTAAGCCATTTGATGCCTCTCTCCTCTCCACCATAGAGTTTTCCATCACCCAAGAGCCGAAGGGCCCTTAACCACGGTTCCACGGCTCCAAAGCGCCATATTTGCACACACAACCATCTTGCCGCATGGTCGGTTCCAACGCGTCCTATGGCTCTGGCACGAGTCAAGCATGCCGTACGCCATGGTTAAGGCATTTTGACACATCGACTTCTCTACCATAGTGTTTGCCATAGCTCGAGCTGAATGGCCCTTAACCTTGGTTTCACGGCTCCGCGAGCGCCATATTTGCGCACACGACTTTGCTTGCCGCACGGCGGTTCCTGCGCGTCCTACGGCTCCTCGCACCAAGTCAAGCACGCCCATGCGCCATGGTTAAGGCATTTTGACACCTCTGGCCTCTCCACCACGGCATTTATTGCGGCTCGAGGACTGAATGGCCCTTAACCATGGCTCCACGGCTCTAGAAGCTGCCATATTTGCACACACGACTATGCTACCGCACGGTAGGTTCCTTCATGTCCTACGGCTCTCGGCACTAGGTCAAGCACGGCCGTATGCTATGGTTAAGGTATTTTGACGTCTCGGCCTCACCACCACAATGTTTGTCATCACCCTAGAGCCGAACGGCCCTTAACCACGGCTCCATGACTCCCGAACTTCCATATTTGCACACACGTTGTCGTGCTGCCGCACGGCGGATCTGTGCATCCTATGGCTCCGACACAGGTCAAGCATGCCGTACGCCATGGTTAAGCCATTTTGATGCCTCTCTCCTCTCCACCATAGAGTTTTCCATCACCCAAGAGCCCGAAGGGCCCTTAACCACGGTTCCACGGCTCCAAAAGCGCCATATTTGCACACACAACCATCTGCCGCATGGTCGGTTCCAACGCATCCTATGGCTCGGCACGGAGTCAAGCATGCCCTTACGCCATGGTTAAGGCATTTTGACACATCTGGCTTCTCTACCATAGTGTTTGCCATAGCTCGAGAGCACGAATGGCCCTTAACCTTGGCTCCACGGCTCCCGGCGCCATATTTGCACACACGACTTTTCTTTTGCCGCACGGCCGGTTCCTGCGCGTCCTACGGCTCCTCGCACCAAGTCAAGCACGCCCATGCGCCATGGTTAAGGCGTTTTGACACCTCTAGCCTCTCCACCACAGCATTTATTGCGGCTCGAGGACCGAATGGCCCTTAACCATGGCTCCACGGCTCTAGAAGCGCCATATTTGCACACACGACTATGCTACCGCACGGCCGGTTCCTGCGTGTCCTACGGCTCTCGGCACTAGGTCAAGCACGGCCGTATGCTATGGTTAAGGTATTTTGACGCCTCACGGCCTCACCACCACAATGTTTGTCATCACCCGAGAGCCCGAACGGCCCTTAACCACGGCTCCATGACTCCAGAACTTCCATATTTGCACACACGGTCTTGCCCGCCGACGGATCTGTGCATCCTATGGCTCCGACAAGGTCAAGCATGCACGTACACCATGGTTAAGCCATTTTTATGCATCTCTCCTCTCCACCATAGAGTTTTCCATCACCCAAGAGCCGAAGGACCCTTAACCACGGTTCCACGGCTCCAAAGCGCCATATTTGCACACACAACCATCTTTGCCGCATGGTCGGTTCCAACGCGTCCTATGGCTCGGCAGCACGAGTCAAGCATGCCGTACGCCATGGTTAAGGCATTTTGACACATCGACTTCTCTACCATAGTGTTTGCCATAGCTCGAGCTGAATGGCCCTTAACCTTGGCTCCACGGCTCGGAAGCGCCATATTTGCGCACACGACTTTGCGCCCGCACGGCGGTTCCTGCGCGTCCTACGGCTCCTCGCACCAAGTCAAGCACGCCCATGCGCCATGGTTAAGGCATTTTGACACCTCCGGCCTCTCCACCACAGCATTTATTGTGGCTCGAGGACCCGAATGGCCCTTAACCATGGCTCCACGGCTCTAGAAGCTGCCATATTTGCACACACGACTATGCTACCGCATGGCTAGGTTCCTTCATGTCCTACGGCTCTCGGCACTAGGTCAAGCACGACCGTATGCTATGGTTAAGGTATTTTGACGTCTACGGCCTCACCACCACAATGTTTGTCATCACCCAAGAGCCCGAACGGCCCTTAACCACAGCTCCATGACTCCGAGAACTTCCATATTTGCACACACGGTTGTCTTTGCCTGAGGCCTAGGATCTGTGCATCCTATGGCTCCCGGCACCGGGTCAAGCATGCCGTACGCCATGGTTAAGCCATTTTGATGCCTCTCTCCTCTCCACCATAGAGTTTTCCATCACCCAAGAGCCGAAGGGCCCTTAACCACGGTTCCACGGCTCCAAAGCTGCCATATTTGCACACACAACCATGCTGCCGCATGGTCGGTTCAACGCGTCCTATGGCTCGGCACGGGAGTCAAGCATGCCCTTACGCCATGGTCAAGGCATTTTGACACATCGGCTTCTCTACCATAGTGTTTGCCATAGCTCGAGAGCTGAATGGCCCTTAACCTTGGCTCCACGGCTCCCAAGCGCCATATTTGCACACACCACTTTTGCCGCAAGGCCCGGTTCCTCGCGTCCTACGGCTCCTGGCACCGAGTCAAGCATGCCCGTACGCCATGGTTAAGGCATTTTGACACCTCTAGCCTCTCCACCACAGCATTTATTGCGGCTCGAGGACCCGAATGGCCCTTAACCATGGCTCCACGGCTCTAGAAGCTGCCATATTTGCACACACGACTATGCTACCGCACGGTAGGTTCTGCGTGTCCTACGGCTCTCGGCACTAGGTCAAGCACGGCCGTATGCTATGGTTAAGGTATTTTGATGCCTCTACGGCCTCACCACCACAATGTTTGTCATCACCGAGAGCCCGAACGGCCCTTAACCACAGCTCCATGACTCGAACTTCCATATTTGCACACACGGTTGTCTGCCGCACGGCCGGATCTGTGCATCCTATGGCTCCGGCACCGGGTTAAGCATGCCGTACGCCATGGTTAAGCCATTTTGATGCCTCTCTCCTCTCCACCATAGAGTTTTCCATCACCCAAGAGCCCGAAGGGCACTTAACCACGGTTCCATAGCTCCAAAGCGCCATATTTGCACACACAACCATCTTCTTGCCGCATGGTCGGTTCAACGCGTCCTATGGCTCCTGACACGAGTCAAGCATGCCGTACGCCATGGTCAAGGCATTTTGACACATCTGGCTTCTCTACCATAGTGTTTGCCATAGCTCGAGAGCCTGAATGGCCCTTAACCTCGGCTCCACGGCTCCAGAACTGCCATATTTGCACACACGACTTTGCTGCCGCACGGCCGTTTCCTGCGCGTCCTACGACTCCTCGCACCAAGTCAAGCACGCCCATGCGCCATGGTTAGGGCCGTTCGGGCTCTCGGGTGATGACAAACATTGTGGTGGTGAGGCCAGAGGCGTCAAAATACCTTAACCATAGCATACGGTCGTGCTTGACCTAGTGCCGAGAGCTGTAGGACACGCAGGAACCGGCTGTGCGGTAGCATAGTTGTGTGTCGAAATATGGCAGTTCTAGAGCTGTGGAGCCATGGTTAAGGGCCATTCGGGTCCTCGAGCCGCAATAAATGCTGTGGTGGAGAGGCCAGAGGTGTCAAAATGCCTTAACCATGGCGCATGGGTGTGCTTGACTTGGTGCGAGGAGCCGTAGGACGCGCAGGAACCGGCCGTGCGCGGCAAAAGTTGTGTGTGCAAATATGGCGGTCTAGGAGCCGTGGAGCCGAGGTTAAGGGCCATTCGGCTCTCGAGCTATGGCAAACACTATGGTAGAGAAGCCGAGATGTGTCAAAATGCCTTAACCATGGCGTACGGGCATGCTTGACTGTGCCGGGAGCCATAGGACGCGTTGGAACCGACCATGCGCGGCATGGTTGTGTGTGCAAATATGGCGTTTTGGAGCCGTGGAATCGTGGTTAAGGGCCCTTCGGGCTCTTGGGTGATGGAAAACTCTATGGTGGAGAGGAGAGAGGCATCAAAATGGCTTAACCATGGCGTACGGGCATGCTTGACCCGGTGCCGGGAGCCATAGGATGCACGGGGATCCGGCGTGCGGCAGCCTCGTGTGTGCAAATATGGAAGTTCGGGAGTCATGGAGCTGTGGTTAAGGGCCGTTCGGGCTCTCGGGTGATGACAAACATTGTGGTGGTGAGGCCGAGGCGTCAAAATACCTTAACCATAGCATACGGTCGTGCTTGACCTAGTGCCGAGAGCTGTAGGACACTGAACCGGGCTGTGCGGTAGCATAGTCGTGTGTGCAAATATGGAAGTTCTGGGGCTATGGAGCCATGGTTAAGGGCCATTCAGGTCCTCGAGCCGCAATAAATGCTGTGGTGGAGAGGCCAGAGGTGTCAAAATGCCTTAACCATGGCGCATGGGCGTGCTTGACTTGGTGCAAGGAGCCGTAGGACGCGCAGGAACCGCCGTGCGCGGCAAAAGTCGTGTGTGCAAATATGGCAGGTCCGGAGCCGTGAGCCGAGGTTAAGGGCCATTCAGCTCTCGAGCTATGGCAAACACTATGGTAGAGAAGCCAGATGTGTCAAAATGCCTTAACCATGGCGTACGGGCATGCTTGACTCTGTGCCAGGAGCCATAGGATGCGTTGGAACCGACCATGCGGCAGCATGGTTGTGTGTGCAAATATGGCAGTTTTGGAGCCATAGAACCGTGGTTAAGGGCCCTTCGGGCTCTTGGGTGATGGAAAACTCTATGGTGGAGAGGAGAGAGGCATCAAAATGGCTTAACCATGGCGTACGGGCATGCTTGACCCGGTGCCGGGAGCCATAGGATGCACAGGATCCGGCCGTGCGGCAAAGCACGGTCGTGTGTGCAAATATGGAAGTTTCGAGTCATGGAGCTGTGGTTAAGGGCCGTTCGGGCTCTTGGGTGATGATAACATTGTGGTGGTGAGGCCGGAGGCATCAAAATACCTTAACCATAGCATACGGTCGTGCTTGACCTAGTGCCGAGAGCCGTAGGACACGCAGAACCGGGTCGTGCGGTAGCATAGTCGTGTGTGCAAATATGGCGGTTCTAGAGCCGTGGAGTCATGGTTAAGGGCCATTCGGGTCCTCGAGCCGCAATAAATGCTGTGGTGGAGAGGCCAGAGGTGTTAAAACGCTTTAACCATGGCGCATGGGCATGCTTGACTTGGTGCGAGGAGCCGTAGGACGCGCAGGAACCGGCCGTGCGGCAAAGAAAGTCGTGTGTGCAAATATGGCGGTTACGGAGCCGTGTAGCCGAGGTTAAGGGCCATTCGGGCTCTCGAGCTATGGCAAACACTATGGTAGAGAAGCCGGATGTGTCAAAATGAGTTAACCATGGCGTACGGGCATGCTTGACTCGTGCCGGGAGCCATAGGATGCGTTGGAACCGACCATGGCGGCATGGTTGTGTGTGCAAATATGGCGGTTTTGGAGCCGTGGAACCATGGTTAAGGGCCCTTCGGGCTCTTGGGTGATGGAAAACTCTATGGTGGAGAGGAGAGAGGCATCAAAATGGCTTAACCATGGCGTACGGGCATGCTTGACCCGGTGCCGGAGCCGTAGGATGCACGGGGATCCGCCGTGCGGCAAAGACAAGTGTGTGCAAATATGGAAGTTCGGGAGTCATGGGAGCGTGGTTAAGGGCCGTTCAGGCTCTCGGGTGATGACAAACATTGTGGTGGTGAGGCCGCAGAGGCATCAAAATACCTTAACCATAGCATACGGTCGTGCTTGACCTAGTGCCGAGAGCTGCAGGACACGCGGGAACCGGCGTGCGGTAGCATAGTTGTGTGTCGAAATATGGCAGTTCTAGATTTGTGGAGCCATGGTTAAGGGCCATTCGGGTCCTCGAGCCGCAATAAATGCTGTGGTGGAGAGGCCGAGGTGTCAAAATGCCTTAACCATGGCGCATGGGTGTGCTTGACTTGGTGCGAGGAGCCGTAGGACGCGCAGGAACCGCCGTGCGGCAAAGAAAGTTGTGTGTGCAAATATGGCGGTTCCGGGAGCCGTGGAGCCGAGGTTAAGGGCCATTCGGGCTCTCGAGCTATGGCAAACACTATGGTAGAGAAGCCGAGATGTGTCAAAATGCCTTAACCATGGCGTACGGGCATGCTTGACTCGTGCCGGGAGCCATAGGACGCGTTGGAACCGACCATGCGGCAGCATGGTTGTGTGTGCAAATATGGCAGTTTTGGAGCCGTGGAATCGTGGTTAAGGGCCCTTCGGGCTCTTGGGTGATGGAAAACTCTATGGTGGAGAGGAGAGAGGCATCAAAATGGCTTAACCATGGCGTACGGGCATGCTTGACCGGTGCCGGGAGCCATAGGATGCACGGGATCCGGCCGTGCGGCGGCACGGTCAGTGTGTGCAAATATGGAAGTTCTGGAGTCATGGAGCGTGGTTAAGGGCCGTTCGGGCTCTCGGGTGATGACAAACATTGTGGTGGTGAGGCCGAGGCGTCAAAATACCTTAACCATAGCATACGGTCGTGCTTGACCTAGTGCCGAGAGCCGTAGGACACACGGGAACCACTTTGTGCGGTAGCATAGTCGTGTGTGCAAATATGGAAGTTCTGGAGCTATGGAGCCATGGTTAAGGGCCATTCGGGTCCTCGAGCCGCAATAAATGCTGTGGTGGGGAGGCCAGAGGTGTCAAAATGCCTTAACCATGGCGCATGGGCGTGCTTGACTTGGTGCAAGGAGCCGTAGGACGCGCGAGAACCGGCCGTGCGCGGCAAAGAAAGTCGTGTGTGCAAATATGGCGGTTCCGGGAGCCGTGGAGCCGAGGTTAGGGCCATTCGGGCTCTCGAGCTATGGCAAACACTATGGTAGAGAAGCCGGATGTGTCAAAATGCCTTAACCATGGCGTACGGGCATGCTTGACTCTGTGCCAGGAGCCATAGGATGCGTTGGAACCGACCATGCGGCGGCATGGTTGTGTGTGCAAATATGGCAGTTTTGGAGCCGTAGAACCGTGGTTAAGGGCCCTTCGGGCTCTTGGGTGATGGAAAACTCTATGGCGGAGAGGAGAGAGGCATCAAAATGGCTTAACCATGGCGTACGGGCATGCTTGACCCGGTGCCGGGAGCCATAGGATGCACAGGATCCGGCCGTGCGGCAGCACAGTCGTGTGTGCAAATATGGAAGTTCTGGAGTCATGGAGCTGTGGTTAAGGGCCGTTCAGGCTCTTGGGTGATGATAACATTGTGGTGGCGAGGCCAGAGGCATCAAAATACCTTAACCATAGCATACGGTCGTGCTTGACCTAGTGCCGAGAGCCGTAGGACACGCGGGGAACCGGCAAATGCGGTAGCATAGTCGTGTGTGCAAATATGGCGGTTCTAGA
Organism: Themeda triandra; assembly: GCA_018135685.1. Taxonomy (NCBI): domain Eukaryota; kingdom Viridiplantae; phylum Streptophyta; class Magnoliopsida; order Poales; family Poaceae; genus Themeda; species Themeda triandra. The sequence continues at coordinate 12,889 of JAENPR010002232.1, forward strand.
GCCGTGGAGTCATGGTTAAGGGCCATTCGGGTCCTCGAGCCGCAATAAATGCTGTGGTGGAGAGGCCGGAGGTGTCAAAACGCCTTAACCATGGCGCATGGGCATGCTTGACTTGGTGCGAGGAGCCGTAGGACGCGCAGGAACCGGCCGTGCGGGCAAAGAAAGTCGTGTGTGCAAATATGGCGGTTACGGAGCCGTGTAGCCGAGGTTAAGGGCCATTCGGGCTCTCGAGCTATGGCAAACACTATGGTAGAGAAGCCGGATGTGTCAAAATGAGTTAACCATGGCGTACGGGCATGCTTGACTGTGCCAGGAGCCATAGGACGCGTTGGAACCGACCATGCGGCAAGCATGGTTGTGTGTGCAAATATGGCAGTTTTGGAGCCGTGGAACCATGGTTAAGGGCCCTTCGGGCTCTTGGGTGATGGAAAACTCTATGGTGGAGAGGAGAGAGGCATCAAAATGGCTTAACCATGGCGTACGGGCATGCTTGACCGGTGCCGGAGCCGTAGGATGCACAGGATCCGGCCGTGCGGCGGCAAGACAAGAGTGTGTGCAAATATGGAAGTTCGGAGTCATGGAGCCGTGGTTAAGGGCCGTTCGGGCTCTCGGGTGATGACAAACATTGTGGTGGTGAGGCCGGAGGCATCAAAATACCTTAACCATAGCATACGGTCGTGCTTGACCTAGTGCCGAGAGCAGTGGGACACGCAGAACATTTGTGCGGTAGCATAGTTGTGTGTCGAAATATGGCAGTTCTAGAGCTGTGGAGCCATGGTTAAGGGCCATTCGGGTCCTCGAGCCGCAATAAATGCTGTGGTGGAGAGGCCAGAGGTGTCAAAATGCCTTAACCATGGCGCATGGGTGTGCTTGACTTGGTGCGAGGAGCCGTAGGACGCGCAGGAACCGGCCGTGCGGCAGCAAAGTTGTGTGTGCAAATATGGCAGTTCTGGAGCCGTGGAGCCGAGGTTAAGGGCCATTCAGGCTCTCGAGCTATGGCAAACACTATGGTAGAGAAGCCAGATGTGTCAAAATGCCTTAACCATGGCGTACGGGCATGCTTGACTCTGTGCCAGGAGCCATAGGATGCGTTGGAACCGACCATGCGGCAGCATGGTTGTGTGTGCAAATATGGCAGTTTTGGAGCCGTAGAACCGTGGTTAAGGGCCCTTCGGGCTCTTGGGTGATGGAAAACTCTATGGTGGAGAGGAGAGAGGCATCAAAATGGCTTAACCATGGCGTACGGGCATGCTTGACCCGGTGCCGGGAGCCGTAGGATGCACAGGATCCGGCCGTGCGGCAGCACAGTCGTGTGTGCAAATATGGAAGTTCTGGAGTCATGGAGCTGTGGTTAAGGGCCGTTCGGGCTCTCGGGTGATGACAAACATTGTGGTGGTGAGGCCAGAGGCGTCAAAATACCTTAACCATAGCATACGGTCGTGCTTGACCTAGTGCCGAGAGCTGTAGGACACACAGGAACCGGCTGTGCGGTAGCATAGTCGTGTGTGCAAATATGGAAGTTCTAGGGCTATGGAGCCATGGTTAAGGGCCATTCAGGTCCTCGAGCCGCAATAAATGCTGTGGTGGAGAGGCCAGAGGTGTCAAAATGCCTTAACCATGGCGCATGGGCGTGCTTGACTTGGTGCAAGGAGCCGTAGGACGCGCAGGAACCGGCCGTGCGGCAGCAAAGTCGTGTGTGCAAATATGGCAGTTCTGGAGCCGTGGAGCCGAGGTTAAGGGCCATTCAGGCTCTCGAGCTATGGCAAACACTATGGTAGAGAAGCCAGATGTGTCAAAATGCCTTAACCATGGCGTACGGGCATGCTTGACTCTGTGCCAGGAGCCATAGGATGCGTTGGAACCGACCATGCGGCAGCATGGTTGTGTGTGCAAATATGGCAGTTTTGGAGCCGTAGAACCGTGGTTAAGGGCCCTTCGGGCTCTTGGGTGATGGAAAACTCTATGGTGGAGAGGAGAGAGGCATCAAAATGGCTTAACCATGGCGTACGGGCATGCTTGACCCGGTGCCGGGAGCCATAGGATGCACAGGATCCGGCCGTGCGGCAGCACAGTCGTGTGTGCAAATATGGAAGTTCGGAGTCATGGAGCCGTGGTTAAGGGCCGTTCGGGCTCTCGGGTGATGATAACATTGTGGTGGTGAGGCCGGAGGCATCAAAATACCTTAACCATAGCATACGGTCGTGCTTGACCTAGTGCCGAGAGCCGTAGGACACGCAGAACCCAGGCGTGCGGTAGCATAGTCGTGTGTGCAAATATGGCAGTCCTAGAGCTGTGGAGTCATGGTTAAGGGCCATTCGGGTCCTCGAGCCGCAATAAATGCTGTGGTGGAGAGGCCAGAGGTGTCAAAACGCCTTAACCATGGCGCATGGGCATGCTTGACTTGGTGCGAGGAGCCGTAGGACGCGCAGGAACCGGCCGTGCGGCAAAGAAAGTCGTGTGTGCAAATATGGCGGTTACGGAGCCGTGTAGCCGAGGTTAAGGGCCATTCGGGCTCTCGAGCTATGGCAAACACTATGGTAGAGAAGCCGGATGTGTCAAAATGAGTTAACCATGGCGTACGGGCATGCTTGACTCGTGCCGGGAGCCATAGGACGCGTTGGAACCGACCATGCGGCAAAGCATGGTTGTGTGTGCAAATATGGCAGTTTTGGAGCCGTGGAACCATGGTTAAGGGCCCTTCGGGCTCTTGGGTGATGGAAAACTCTATGGTGGAGAGGAGAGAGGCATCAAAATGGCATAACCATGGCGTACGGGCATGCTTGACCCGGTGCGGGAGCCATAGGATGCACGGGGATCCGGCCGTGCGGCAAAGCACAAGTAGTGTGTGCAAATATGGAAGTTCGGAGTCATGGAGCTGTGGTTAAGGGCCGTTCGGGCTCTCGGGTGATGACAAACATTGTGGTGGTGAGGCCGAGGCATCAAAATACCTTAACCATAGCATACGGTCGTGCTTGACCTAGTGCCGAGAGCCGTAGGACACGCAGAACCGGGCGTGCGGTAGCATAGTCGTGTGTGGAAATATGGCAGTTCTAGAGCTGTGGAGCCATGGTTAAGGGCCATTCGGGTCCTCGAGCCGCAATAAATGCTGTGGTGGAGAGGCCAGAGGTGTCAAAATGCCTTAACCATGGCGCATGGGTGTGCTTGACTTGGTGCGAGGAGCCGTAGGAAGCGCAGGAACCGGCCGTGCGGGCGGAAAGTCGTGTGTGCAAATATGGCGGTTACGGGAGCCGTGGAGCCGAGGTTAAGGGCCATTCAGGCTCTCGAGCTATGGCAAACACTATGGTAGAGAAGCCAGATGTGTCAAAATGCCTTAACCATGGCGTACGGGCATGCTTGACTCTGTGCCAGGAGCCATAGGACGCGTTGGAACCGACCATGTGGCAGCATGGTTGTGTGTGCAAATATGGCAGTTTTGGAGCCGTGGAACCGTGGTTAAGGGCCCTTCGGGCTCTTGGGTGATGGAAAACTCTATGGTGGAGAGGAGAGAGGCATCAAAATGGCTTAACCATGGCGTACGGGCATGCTTGACCCAGTGCCGGGAGCCATAGGATGCACGGGGATCCGGCCGTGTGGCAGCACAAGTCGTGTGTGCAAATATGGAAGTTCGGAGCCATGGAGTTGTGGTTAAGGGCCGTTCGGGCTCTCGGGTGATGACAAACATTGTGGTGGTGAGGCCGGAGGCGTCAAAATACCTTAACCATAGCATACGGTCGTGCTTGACCTAGTGCCGAGAGCCGTAGGACACGCGGGGAACCGGGCCGTGCGGTAGCATAGTCGTGTGTGCAAATATGGCGGTTCTAGAGCTGTGGAGTCATGGTTAAGGGCCATTCGGGTCCTCGAGCCGCAATAAATGCTGTGGTGGAGAGGCCAGAGGTGTCAAAACGCCTTAACCATGGTGCATGGGCATGCTTGACTTGGTGCGAGGAGCCGTAGGACGCGCAGGAACCGGCCGTGCGGCGGCAAAAAGTCGTGTGTGCAAATATGGCGGTTACGGAGCCGTGTAGCCGAGGTTAAGGGCCATTCGGGCTCTCGAGCTATGGCAAACACTATGGTAGAGAAGCCGGATGTGTCAAAATGAGTTAACCATGGCGTACGGGCATGCTTGACTCGTGCCGGGAGCCATAGGACGCGTTGGAACCGACCATGCGGCGGCATGGTTGTGTGTGCAAATATGGCAGTTTTGGAGCCGTGGAACCATGGTTAAGGGCCCTTCGGGCTCTTGGGTGATGGAAAACTCTATGGGGGAGAGGAGAGAGGCATCAAAATGGCTTAACCATGGCGTACGGGCATGCTTGACCCGGTGCCGGGAGCCATAGGATGCACGGGATCCGACCGTGCGGCAGCAAAAAGAGTGTGTGCAAATATGGAAGTTCGGAGTCATGGAGCGTGGTTAAGGGCCGTTCGGGCTCTCGGGTGATGACAAACATTGTGGTGGTGAGGCCGGAGGCATCAAAATACCTTAACCATAGCATACGGTCGTGCTTGACCTAGTGCCGAGAGCCTGTAGGACACGCAGGAACCTACCGTGCGGTAGCATAGTCGTGTGTGGAAATATGGCAGTTCTAGAGTTTGTGGAGCCATGGTTAAGGGCCATTCGGGTCCTCGAGCCGCAATAAATGCTGTGGTGGAGAGGCCAGAGGTGTCAAAATGCCTTAACCATGGCGCATGGGTGTGCTTGACTTGGTGCGAGGAGCCGTAGGAAGCGCAGGAACCGGCCGTGCGGCAGCAAAGTCGTGTGTGCAAATATGGCAGTTCTGGAGCCGTGGAGCCGAGGTTAAGGGCCATTCAGGCTCTTGAGCTATGGCAAACACTATGGTAGAGAAGCCAGATGTGTCAAAATGCCTTAACCATGGCGTACGGGCATGCTTGACTCTGTGCCGGGAGCCATAGGACGCGTTGGAACCGACCATGTGGCAGCATGGTTGTGTGTGCAAATATGGCAGTTTTGGAGCCGTGGAACCGTGGTTAAGGGCCCTTCGGGCTCTTGGGTGATGGAAAACTCTATGGTGGAGAGGAGAGAGGCATCAAAATGGCTTAACCATGGCGTACGGGCATGCTTGACCCGGTGCCGGGAGCCATAGGATGCACAGGATCCGGCCGTGTGGCAGCACAGTCGTGTGTGCAAATATGGAAGTTCTGGAGCCACGGAGTTGTGGTTAAGGGCCGTTCGGGCTCTCAGGTGATGACAAACATTGTGGTGGTGAGGCCAGAGGCGTCAAAATACCTTAACCATAGCATACGGTCGTGCTTGACCTAGTGCCGAGAGCTGTAGGACACGCAGGAACCGGCTGTGCGGTAGCATAGTCGTGTGTGCAAATATGGCAGTTCTAGAGCTGTGGAGTCATGGTTAAGGGCCATTCGGGTCCTCGAGCCGCAATAAATGCTGTGGTGGAGAGGCCAGAGGTGTCAAAACGCCTTAACCATGGTGCATGGGCATGCTTGACTTGGTGCGAGGAGCCGTAGGACGCGCAGGAACCGGCCGTGCGGCAGCAAAGTCGTGTGTGCAAATATGGCAGTTCTGGAGCCGTGTAGCCGAGGTTAAGGGCCATTCAGGCTCTCGAGCTATGGCAAACACTATGGTAGAGAAGCCAGATGTGTCAAAATGAGTTAACCATGGCGTACGGGCATGCTTGACTCTGTGCCAGGAGCCATAGGACGCGTTGGAACCGACCATGCGGCAGCATGGTTGTGTGTGCAAATATGGCAGTTTTGGAGCCGTGGAACCATGGTTAAGGGCCCTTCGGGCTCTTGGGTGATGGAAAACTCTATGGTGGAGAGGAGAGAGGCATCAAAATGGCTTAACCATGGCGTACGGGCATGCTTGACCGGTCGGAGCCATAGGATGCACGGGATCCGGCCGTGCGGCGGCAAAGACAAGTAGTGTGTGCAAATATGGAAGTTCTAGAGTCATGGAGCTGTGGTTAAGGGCCGTTCGGGCTCTCGGGTGATGACAAACATTGTGGTGGTGAGGCCAGAGGCATCAAAATACCTTAACCATAGCATACGGTCGTGCTTGACCTAGTGCCGAGAGCTGTAGGACACGCAGGAACCGGCTGTGCGGTAGCATAGTCGTGTGTGGAAATATGGCAGTTCTAGAGCTGTGGAGCCATGGTTAAGGGCCATTCGGGTCCTCGAGCCACAATAAATGCTGTGGTGGAGAGGCCAGAGGTGTCAAAATGCCTTAACCATGGCGCATGGGTGTGCTTGACTTGGTGCGAGGAGCCGTAGGAAGCGCAGGAACCGGCCGTGCGGCAGCAAAGTCGTGTGTGCAAATATGGCGGTTACGGAGCCGTGGAGCCGAGGTTAAGGGCCATTCGGGCTCTCGAGCTATGGCAAACACTATGGTAGAGAAGCCGAGATGTGTCAAAATGCCTTAACCATGGCGTACGGGCATGCTTGACTCGTGCCGGGAGCCATAGGACGCGTTGGGACCGACCATGTGGCAGCATGGTTGTGTGTGCAAATATGGCGGTTTTGGAGCCGTGGAACCGTGGTTAAGGGCCCTTCGGGCTCTTGGGTGATGGAAAACTCTATGGTGGAGAGGAGAGAGGCATCAAAATGGCTTAACCATGGCGTACGGGCATGCTTGACCGGTCGGGAGCCATAGGATGCACGGGGATCCGGCCGTGTGGCAGCACAGTCGTGTGTGCAAATATGGAAGTTCTGGAGCCATGGAGTTGTGGTTAAGGGCCGTTCGGGCTCTCAGGTGATGACAAACATTGTGGTGGTGAGGCCAGAGGCGTCAAAATACCTTAACCATAGCATACGGTCGTGCTTGACCTAGTGCCGAGAGCTGTAGGACACGCAGGAACCGGCTGTGCGGTAGCATAGTCGTGTGTGCAAATATGGCAGTTCTAGAGCTGTGGAGTCATGGTTAAGGGCCATTCGGGTCCTCGAGCCGCAATAAATGCTGTGGTGGAGAGGCCGAGGTGTCAAAACGCCTTAACCATGGTGCATGGGCATGCTTGACTTGGTGCGAGGAGCCGTAGGACGCGCAGGGAACCGGCCGTGCGGCGGAAAGTCGTGTGTGCAAATATGGCAGTTCTGGAGCCGTGTAGCCGAGGTTAAGGGCCATTCAGGCTCTCGAGCTATGGCAAACACTATGGTAGAGAAGCCAAATGTGTCAAAATGAGTTAACCATGGCGTACGGGCATGCTTGACTCTGTGCCAGGAGCCATAGGACGCGTTGGAACCGACCATGCGGCAAAGCATGGTTGTGTGTGCAAATATGGCGTTTTGGAGCCGTGGAACCATGGTTAAGGGCCCTTCGGGCTCTTGGGTGATGGAAAACTCTATGGTGGAGAGGAGAGAGGCATCAAAATGGCTTAACCATGGCGTACGGGCATGCTTGACCCGGTGCCGGGAGCCATAGGATGCACAGGATCCGGCCGTGCGGCAGCACAGTAGTGTGTGCAAATATGGAAGTTCTAGAGTCATGGAGCTGTGGTTAAGGGCCGTTCAGGCTCTCGGGTGATGACAAACATAGTGGTGGTGAGGCCAGAGGCATCAAAATACCTTAACCATAGCATACGGTCGTGCTTGACCTAGTGCCGAGAGCTGTAGGACACGCAGGAACCGGCCGTGCGGTAGCATAGTCGTGTGTGGAAATATGGCAGTTCTAGAGCCGTGGAGCCATGGTTAAGGGCCATTCGGGTCCTCGAGCCGCAATAAATGCTGTGGTGGAGAGGCCGGAGGTGTCAAAATGCCTTAACCATGGCGCATGGGTGTGCTTGACTTGGTGCGAGGAGCCGTAGGAAGCGCGGGAACCGGCCGTGCGCGGCAAAGAAAGTCGTGTGTGCAAATATGGCGGTTCGGGAGCCGTGGAGCCGAGGTTAAGGGCCATTCGGGCTCTCGAGCTATGGCAAACACTATGGTAGAGAAGCCGAGATGTGTCAAAATGCCTTAACCATGGCGTACGGGCATGCTTGACTCGTGCCGGGAGCCATAGGACGCGTTGGAACCGACCATGTGGCGGCATGGTTGTGTGTGCAAATATGGCGTTTTGGAGCCGTGGAACCGTGGTTAAGGGCCCTTCGGGCTCTTGGGTGATGGAAAACTCTATGGTGGAGAGGAGAGAGGCATCAAAATGGCTTAACCATGGCGTACGGGCATGCTTGACCCGTGTCTTGGGAGCCATAGGATGCACGGGATCCGGCCGTGTGGCAGCACGTCGTGTGTGCAAATATGGAAGTTCGGAGCCATGGAGTTGTGGTTAAGGGCCGTTCGGGCTCTCGGGTGATGACAAACATTGTGGTGGTGAGGCCAGAGGCGTCAAAGTACCTTAACCATAGCATACGGTCGTGCTTGACCTAGTGCCGAGAGCCGTAGGACGCGCAGGAACCGGCGTGCGGCAGCAAAGTCGTGTGTGCAAATATGGCAGTTCTAGAGTTTGTGGAGTCATGGTTAAGGGCCATTCGGGTCCTCGAGCCGCAATAAATGCTGTGGTGGAGAGGCCAGAGGTGTCAAAACGCCTTAACCATGGTGCATGGGCATGCTTGACTTGGTGCGAGGAGCCGTAGGACGCGGAGGAACCGGCCGTGCGGCAGCAAAGTCGTGTGTGCAAATATGGCAGTTCTGGAGCCGTGTAGCCGAGGTTAAGGGCCATTCAGGCTCTCGAGCTATGGCAAACACTATGGTAGAGAAGCCAGATGTGTCAAAATGAGTTAACCATGGCGTACGGGCATGCTTGACTCTGTGCCAGGAGCCATAGGACGCGTTGGAACCGACCATGCGGCAGCATGGTTGTGTGTGCAAATATGGCAGTTTTGGAGCCGTGGAACCATGGTTAAGGGCCCTTCGGGCTCTTGGGTGATGGAAAACTCTATGGTGGAGAGGAGAGAGGCATCAAAATGGCTTAACCATGGCGTACGGGCATGCTTGACCCGGTGCCGGGAGCCATAGGATGCACAGGATCCGGCCGTGCGGCAGCACAGTAGTGTGTGCAAATATGGAAGTTCTAGAGTCATGGAGCTGTGGTTAAGGGCCGTTCGGGCTCTCGGGTGATGACAAACATTGTGGTGGTGAGGCCAGAGGCGTCAAAATACCTTAACCATAGCATATAGTCGTGCTTGACCTAGTGCCGAGAGCTGTAGGACACGCAGGAACCGGCTGTGCGGTAGCATAGTCGTGTGTGCAATTATGGCAGTTCTAGAGCTGTGGAGCCATGGTTAAGGGCCATTCGGGTCCTCGAGCCGCAATAAATGCTGTGGTGGAGAGGCCAGAGGTGTCAAAACACCTTAACCATGGCGCATGGGCGTGCTTGACTTGGTGCGAGGAGCCGTAGGACGCACAGGAACCGGCCGTGCGGCAGCAAAGTCGTGTGTGCAAATATGGCAGTTCTGGAGCCATGGAGCCGAGGTTAAGGGCCATTCAGGCTCTCAAGCTATGGCAAACACTATGGTAGAGAAGCTATATGTGTCAAAATGCCTTAACCATGGCGTACGGGCATGCTTGACTCTGTGCCAGGAGCCATAGGACGCGTTGGAACCGACCATGCGGCAGCATGGTTGTGTGTGTGCAAATATGGCAGTTTTGGAGCCGTGGAACCGTGGTTAAGGGCCCTTCGGGCTCTTGGGTGATGGAAAACTCTATGGTGGAGAGGAGAGAGGCATCAAAATGGCTTAACCATAGCGTACGGGCATGCTTGACCCGGTGCCGGGAGCCATAGGATGCACAGGATCCGGCCGTGCGCGGACGGTCGTGTGTGCAAATATGGAAGTTACGGAGTCATGGAGCGTGGTTAAGGGCCGTTCGGGCTCTCGGGTGACGACAAACATTGTGGTGGTGAGGCCGGGCGTCAAAATACCTTAACCATAGCATACGGTCGTGCTTGACCTAGTGCCGAGAGCTGTAGGACACGCAGGAACCGGCTGTGCGGTAGCATAGTCGTGTGTGCAAATATGGCAGTTCTAGAGCTGTGGAGCCATGGTTAAGGCCCATTCGGGTCCTCGAGCCACAATAAATGCTGTGGTGGAGAGGCCAGAGGTGTCAAAACGCCTTAATCATGGCGCATGGGCATGCTTGACTTGGTGCGAGGAGCCGTAGGACGCGCAGGAACCGGCCGTGCGACAGCAAAGTCGTGTGTGCAAATGTGGCAGTTCTGGAGCCGTGGAGCCGAGGTTAAGGGCCATTCAGGCTCTCGAGCTATGGCAAACACTCTGGTAGAGAAGCCAGATGTGTCAAAATGCCATAACCATGGCGTACGGGCATGCTTGACTCTGTGCCAGGAGCCATAGGACGCGTTGGAACCGACCATGCGGTAGCATGGTTGTGTGTGCAAATATGGCAGTTTTGGAGCCGTGGAACTATGGTTAAGGGCCCTTCGGGCTCTTGGGTGATGGAAAACTCTATGGTGGAGAGGAGAGAGGCATCAAAATGCCTTAACCATGGCATACGGTCATGCTTGACCCAAGGTCTTGAGGGAGCCATAGGATGCACGGGATCCGGCCGTGCGGCAAAGACGGTCGGGTGTGCAAATATGGAAGTTCTGGAGTCATGGATCTGTGGTTAAGGGCCGTTCGGGCTCTCGGGTGATGACAAACATTGTGGTGGTGAGGCCAGAGGTGTCAAAATACCTTAACCATAGCATACGGTCGTGCTTGACCTAGTGCCGAGAGCTGTAGGACACGAAGGAACCGGCTGTGTGGTAGCATAGTCGTGTGTGCAAATATGGCAGTTCTAGAGCTATGGAGCCATGGTTAAGGGCCATTCGGGTCGTCGAGCTGCAATAATTGCTGTGGTGGAGAGGCCAGAGGTGTCAAAATGCCTTAACCATGGCGCATGGGCATGCTTGACTTGGTGCGAGGACCCGTAGGACGCGCAGGAACCGGCCGTGCGGCAGCAAAGTCGTGTGTGCAAATATGGCAGTTCTAGAGCCGTGGAGCCGAGGTTAAGGGCCATTCAGGCTCTCGAGCTATGGCAAACACTATGGTAGAGAAGCCAGATGTGTCAAAATGACTTAACCATGGCGTACGGGCATGCTTGACTCAGTGCCGGGAGCCATAGGACGCGTTGGAACCGACCATGTGGCAAAGCATGGTTGTGTGTGCAAATATGGCAGTTTTGGAGCCGTGGAACCGTGGTTAAGGGCCCTTCGGGCTCTTGGGTGATGGAAAACTCTATGGTGGAGAGGAAAGAGGCATCAAAATGGCTTAACCATGGCGTACGGGCATGCTTGACCCGGTGCCGGGAGCCATAGGATGCACAGGATCCGGCCGTGCGGCAGCACAGTCGTGTGTGCAAATATGGAAGTTCTGGAGTCATGGAGCTGTGGTTAAGGGCCGTTCGGGCTCTCGGGTGATGACAAGCATTGTGGTGGTGAGGCCAGAGGTGTCAAAATACCTTAACCATAGCATACAGTCATGCTTGACCTAGCGCCGAGAGCTGTAGGACACGCGGGGAACCGCCCGTGCGGTAGCATAGTCGTGTGTGCAAATATGGCGGTTCTAGAGTTTGTGGAGCCATGGTTAAGGGCCATTCGGGTCCTCGAGCCGCAATAAATGCTGTGGTGGAGAGGCCAGAGGTGTCAAAACGCCTTAACCATGGCGCATGGGCGTGCTTGACTTGGTGCGAGGAGCCGTAGGATGCGCAGGAACCGGCCGTGCGGCAGCAAAGTCGTGTGTGCAAATATGGCAGTTCTGGAGTCCTGGAGCCAAGGTTAAGGGCCATTCAGGCTCTCGAGCTATGGCAAACACTATGGTAGAAAGCCAGATGTGTCAAAATGCCTTAACCATGGCGTACGGGCATGCTTGACTCTGTGCCAGGAGCCATAGGATGCGTTGGAACCGACCATGCGGCAGCATGGTTGTGTGTGCAAATATGGTAGTATTGGAGCCGTGGAACCATGGTTAAGGGCCCTTCGGGCCCTTGGGTGATGGAAAACTCTATGGTGGAGAGGAGAGAGGCATCAAAATGGCTTAACCATGGCGTACGGGCATGCTTGACCGCAGTCTTTGGGAGCCATAGGATGCACGGGGATCCGGCCGTGCGGCAAAGCACGGTCGTGTGTGCAAATATGGAAGTTCGGAGTCATGGAGCTGTGGTTAAGGGCCGTTCGGGCTCTCGGGTGATGACAAACATTGTGGTGGTGAGGCCAGAGGCGTCAAAATACCTTAACCATAGCATACGGTCGTGCTTGACCTAGTGCCGAGAGCTTGAAAGGCCCTTGTTTGGTTTTGATAATTGAGTGACAACTTTAGGTGGACTAACATGTGTGATGGTTGAGATACACAGGAGTTAGTTCACAGGTACATGTGTGTGAGCAACATATGCCATGGTGGAGATGGTTTGGAGATGTTGTGAGGCTCAACACATGAGTTGATGAAGGAGCTCATTGCAAATGAGACATGACATGGAGTCATGTGACCAAGAGGTGAAGATCAAGATGAGGCTTGGCTTGATGGACCAGTTGCAAGTGGGGCAAGTTGAGGCTGCGAAGCGAAGGACCATGCGATGGTGAAGCTTGGGCAAGACTTGGCGCCGATGGACCGACGCAACGGTGAAGAGCAAGTGAGGTCAAGATCGATGGACCAAGAGTGTCACATGATGATATGAAGTGGATCATATCATTTGATGATCGTGTCGGCGCTTTCGGGAAAATTGGATGCATATTTTCTATTGCGCCGGATGCAAAATTTGGTTGAATTCATGCTATCTTTGTTGATCAAGTTGGTATACTTGTTGGATAGCATGTCTGAGAAGCCGGCATCACGACGGGCTAAAAAACGAAGTTTTGGCGGCGTCGGACGCGCGAGGCTTGGGCGCGGACGCCCGCGGGCGCATTGTGTCTTGGCGTGAGCGAGTGTCGCGCGTCGGACGCGCGCCGGACGCACGCGACGGGACGCTGGCCGTTCACCGTGCGGCAGTCGGCGCGTCTTGGGCTTCGTCGCAAGGCCGTTGGGCCGTCGAGGGCGGCGGACGCGCACCGCGCACTGCGTCCGGCGTGGGCGGACGGACGCGGAAAGGAGTTCGGGCGCGCGGGCGGTCTACGTGAGAGCGCCGGACGCGTCCGGCGGCTTCGGGCAGACGCGTCCGGCGCAGGTTTACTGAGCGCATTTCTGAGTGAGCCGTTGGGCGGCAACGAGTGAATTCAAATGGCTAGTACACGTGGCTAGATCTGGTGCGTCGGACGCGGGTCTGTGCGTCCGGCGGTGGAGGCCGGACGCGTCCGGCGCTCGTGTTTCGGTTGCCCGAGGTGGCAACGGCTAGTTTCAGGCCTTGGGGCTATATATACGTGGTTTGGCCGGCTGTGGACGGTGGCTGAGCACGCCCTGGCTATGTTGCCTTGTGTGGTGGTGCTTGGAAGCCCTCTAACTCACATATGCTTGGTAGTGACCATCCGATAGTGTGAGAAGAGCGATTCTAGTGCGAGTGCTTTGTGAGATTGCATTTGTGGCACTAGGTGGTTGTGTTGCAAGCCGGAGAGCTTGTTACTCTTGGAGGATTGTCACCTCCTAGACGACTTGGTGGCAAGTGGCTCCGTGGTAGCACGCGTGGAGATATGGTGCTCCGGAGAAGAGATTGTGAGAGGTTCGGTGCTCACCTCGCGGGGATCGCGAAGAGTAGCCTTATTGGATTGCGTGTGTCATTGAGTTACCACCCTTGCGTGTGTGGGTTTGCTCGGTGCCTTGAGGGGCTCACTTGAGAGTGGTGTCTTGCGGTGCCTTGCGGGACGTGCCTTGAGGGGCAAGTGACTTGAGGGTCACACCAAAGAACCATCTAGGTGAAAAGACCGGAGGAACCACCGAAGGTGTTGGTCGACACAACGGGGACGTAGCTTGGGGGCAACCAAGTGAACCTGGTGAAAAATCGCCGAGTCATCTTGTGTCCACACTTCGCGGTGGTTTGCAATCTCTTTCACAAGCTTTGCATTTACTTTTCTTACATTCTTGTATAGCTTGTGTAGTTGCTCTTGTGGTTAGTTAGCTTGAGTAGCTTGTTAATCACCTTCTTGCTTGTGTAGCTAGAAGTAGAGTAAGTTGCCTTGCTTAGCTTGTGTAGTTAAGTAAGTTTGAGCTCTTGGGTTTGGTTTGTGTGACCTTGCAAGCTAGACTTGTTTAGTGTGCACTAGCTAGATTGGCACCTTGTCTTCTTGTTTAGGATCTTTTACAAGGTGCATCTAGAGACATAGATAGAGGGGTGAAAGTCTTGGTTAGGCCGATAGATTTAATTCCGCACTTATATCGGTTAGCCAGAGCGATTAGTTTTAAAAAGGACTATTCACCCCCTCTAGTCCACCATCTCGACCTTACAAGTGGTATCGAGCCGGGTCTCTCATTTAGTGGTCTTAACCGACCCGAGAGGATGGCGGATTATGGGCTAGATGTTGAGTGTCCACACATTTTTGATGGCACACACTTTGCACGGTGGAGAAATTGGATGTCATGCAATTTTAAGTTTATTTCTCCTCAAATGTGGTGGATTGTAGATGTGGGCTTCTCTTGTGCAATTGAAAGGAAAACTCAAGCACAAAAGAATTGCTTCACTCTCAATTGCCAAGCTACTAACATTTTCTATAGATCTTTAGATGATAGCATATTTGAGGAGATCATGGATTTTGAGTCCGCTCATGAGATTTGGTTATATCTCAATGAGAAGTATGGAGCGGCCTCCGATGTTATTGATGAGGAATCCATGTTGGTGGCACATGAGGTTGTTGAGCATGACCATAACAAGGTTGTTGTGGAGGATTGCTCCACCTCATGGTCAAGTGAGGAAGATGATCGATCTACCTCAAGCTCACTTGACAAGATGGAGGATGATGCCTCAAGTGATGCAAGTGATGATTCTACCTCAAGCACACTTGATGGTGATGATGGTTCATGCTCAATTGATGATGCTACTACAAGCTCTCCAACATCATCATATTGCTTCATGTCACAAGGTGACACTAAGGTATCAAGTTGCAATGTGATTGATCATGCCTTATATGATGAGCTTGTTAGTAGACTTGCTAGCATGACCATGTCTTTGGAAAAGAGAAAGCCAAAACAATGAAACTTGAAAATGAAAACTCTCTTCTAAAGACAACATGTGAACAACAAAAGCATCTACTTTATGTTATTAATTGTTCACATGATGTGCTAAAATTGACTCATGAGCAACTTTGTGTTACTCATGACAACTTGTTGAAAGATCATGCTTTTCTCACTAAGAAGTTTTCCAATGAACAAACTAAAACTAGTGAGAGCTCATCACTTGGGTTGAATGATCAATCACATATGACTAACCCTTGTGATGTAGGGAAGAAGCATGTATCCACCTCTAGCCATGATTTATTTGATATGCCATGTTCTTCACAATTAGATGCTTGTTCTACTTCTATGTCTTGTGAGACTAATCTTTTGAAGGAGAACAATAGACTCAAAAGCAAAGTGAAGAATTTGAACAACAAGCTAGAGAGGTGCTACAACTCTCAAGTCACCTTTGAACACATGTTGAAGAACAAGAGAAGATATGGTGACAAGAGTGGCCTTGGTTTCAACAAGGACAATGTTGGGGTGAGTGAAGTGCCAAACATCACACATTCTCAACTCTTGAAGAGCTACAAGAGATTTGGCAACATGAATGGCATCCGCTACAACAACACCAACATTAAGGGAAAGAAATGGGGCAAGAGAAAGTATGAGAAAGAAATGAAGAAGCTAGAAGAAGAAAGGCTCTCTCATTTCATGTGCTTTCAATGCAATGAAATGGGACATCTAGCAAGAACTTGCCCAAACAAAGAGGAGTCTCAACCAAAGCCACAAGATGAGCAAGAAAAGAAATCCCAAGATCAAGTCAAGATCAATCATGAAGATATAATTGATGACTTGAAGATGAAGAAGAAAAAGAAAACAAGAAGGGGTGGAAGAGCAAGGCATCCAACTCCTATTCTAGATGCCAAGATGATGATGAGCAAGAATCAAGAGGAGAAAGATTTGGCTCACATCAAGTGCTTCAAGTGTGAAGAGATGGGACACTATGCCTCGGGGTGTCCTACCAAGCTTGAGAAGAAGGCTCAAGCAACTCAAAAGAGGCAAGGCAATGAAGAGCATCACATGAGCAATGAAGAAAAGGCTCAATTAAAGAGAAGATGCTACTCATGCCGGGAAAGGGGACACATGGCTCATTCATGTCCCCTATGTAATACTTCTAAGCCTATTTCAATTGATACAAATAATATGCTTAGAAAGGATGGTAATGGTACCTCAATGGTTTCTATTGCAAAACATCCCGCTATCCATACTAAGGCTTTGCCTAGGTATGTGGCTCCTAACTTGAGAGGACCCAAACATGTTTGGGTACCATCAAAAAGTGGATGATTGTGTGTAGGTACCATGGCATTGGAGACTTGATTCAATTGAGTTCATTTCATTCATCATTTGATTGAATCAAGTATTGAAGCTTAGTACTATTTCTTTCCCAATGCCAAGTCATGACTAGTGAAGTCCAATGTGCTACAACATACAAGTGCAATAATCAAGTTGTGGTAATCAATTGGTATTCGAAGGCTTGCAAATTATTTGAGTTGAAGCTTGCTAGTGGATGATCATGTGCTTTCAAAGGTATATTCCTAGTTGATCTAATCCATTTGGGTGCATATGAGTTGATTGAATTGGATCGATATGCATATGTTGCTTGCTATGAGATGTTTGAATGGATTAATTGCTTAGTAGTCAAATTTGGATTGGTTTGGTTGGATATGATCACAAGATGACTCTTAATAAGTGGTTTGAATGGATATATGTCTTGTGTTGGTATTCAAACAAGTTGATATCAAGTTTGATTCAATTTGAAGAAGCATAGCTCAATTGCTTAAAATCTGTCCAAATATTTAGAATCTGAGCTAGCTGAAAAGACAGCCATGATTGAGTGATCAAATCTATTTGGATTGGCTTGAAATTTGGTATGGATGCTCTACACTTATGGTACAATATTCTGTACAAACTTCATGAAGATTGGATAAGAATTGCTTTGGTTTTGGAGTACATCTTGTCAGCAATAGTGCAGCAATTTTCAGCATGCAACAGTAAGGGAAGATGTGAAATCTGGTAGCAATCTAGAAGGCCAATGAAGCTCAAATTTTTACAGCTGCTGGTAGACTTAGTGTTGCACATCTCCACCAAATTTCATGGCATTTGGAGCTGTACATTGTGAGATATGAATTATTCTTTGAAGGGTACAGAATCTGCCAGAAAAGTGACTATCATTGGATATATCAAGAGTCACTTAAATTGAAAGGTCCTCATGTTGGTTTCATGTTCACAAGTGGTTGAGGAACCTAAGTTTGGTTTTGAATTGGTCTAGAAGCATGAAGAATAATGAGTACAAGGTCATTTGATTGTGAAGTGTATTTGTTACACTAGTTGGGTACTCAAATCGAAGATCAAGATCAAACTCAAGATGAAGATGAAGTTTAAGTTCTAGTGACAAATTGAAGATCATTTGGTAGAAAGAAAAGAACTTAAACAAGAAAGAAAAGGACTTAAGGAAGATTTCAAGTGATTCATCATATCAAGTCCAAAGGATCAATCAAAGAAAGGCAATTCAAGTGAGTGTCAAGGATAGTTCTTGGTGATCCAAGAGATATTGGAGATGCTCGGTTGAAGCAATCAAAAGGGTTGATAAAGTAAGCAAGCAACACCCAAGATAGAGAGCAATACATGACAAGTCAAGAAATAATACAAGTGGTGCACAAGTGGTACCCATTCAAGTGGTATTCTCTCATGCAAGCAAGAATCACAAGAAGAAGCGGGCCAACCACAACAACAAAGTGCACTTGATCTCAAGTGGGTCTTCATCTCATATGGGTGAAGCATGGTATTCAATCATGGTATCTATTGGCTTCATCAAGCTTATAAATGGACTTCACATTGCTATTGGAGTAATGAAATTGGAATCTATGTGACTATCCTCTACTCCAACATAGCAAAGGTATCATTGTATTGTGCATGATCATTTCATCCCTTACTAGTATGCGGTTAGTGCATATAGTACATGCTTATTAGGATCATGCATAACAATGAAATGTTTTAAATTCATAGTCTACCACTATTGCTTGATTGTTTGATTTATCTAGTGGTATGAGTATGAGTTTGTTCATGAGCTAGTGAACCCAAGTACTTGATCTAGTTTGAATTGCATATAAGTTTCAAGTACAACATTGACAAGATAACCCTTCTAGTGAGGTGTGAAGAAGCTTGTCATTGGTTCAAACCGGACTTGGATGTTTATAAGTGATTCATATTGGCTCAAGTCAAAGAAATAGAAGCTCAAGAAGACTATCAAGTTCAAGAATTGGTTATTCATGATAAATCCAACAAGTGGTTACCATAATGATAGTTCTTGCAAGAAATGTCTAGTCTATCACTACCTTCAAGTGGTGTTCCTACAAGTGGTATGGTACACATGGTTTTCATTCAAGTGATATCTAGTACATCAAGATGATGGTTCCACAAGTGATCCTCAACTTTAAAGTGATCAATTCAAATCAAGAGAAGCTACCCTCACCAACAAGAAAGTGTTCTGATTGGTTTGACTCATGCTTTGTCATTGGGGAGGAGCCCCACTTCATTGGTATTAGAGACAAAGAAACTTCAAGTGACCTACATGTAGTATCTTTGGTGCTATGACAAAGGGGAGTGCCCAATGCATAGTTACAAGTGGATTCCTTGCAACTACATGTGGATTTTACAAGTGGTGTCATTCCAACATATGGTGTTGTCCATCAAAAATGAAGATTCAAGACTCAACCATCAACCCCTAGTTCCAATCCTTTGCATCAAGAGAATTTTTCTTACATGTGGTATCTTCAAGTGGTATTGCTGCATACCTTTATGGTCATTGATGACAAAGGGGGAGAGAATTGTACAAAGATCGAAGAAGCATACAAAGGGGAGAATGCGAAGAAGCATTGTACAAAGATATGCGAAGGAGCATACAAAGGGGAGAAATATGGAACAAAAGAAGCATACAAAGGGGAGTAGAAAATGGACATGGATCAAGAGGGAGCAACATTAAAGAATGGAGGAGGATAAAAAATTCCTGATTAAGAGAAGCACACAAGTAGGGGGAGCAAGCTCATGAACTTGTTTGATTGCATTTGATATGTGCATATTCATGTGCTTGCTTGCATTCGCATAAGTTCTTATATTTCAATATGCAATGCTTGTGTGGTGAATGCTAGTTATAGAACTTGATTGATGATTTGAAAAACTAGCACGTATAGGACGGTTTAGCTAGTCACATGTGCTTTACAAGTGGTACTAGAACCTTGCTTATAATGTTGATCTCATGAGGTATCTAGTGTTTGTTTCATGTGATATCTAGCTAACCATGATGCTAAGGATGAACTTCAACCGTGCAACTCCGATTGATATCACGCTTCAAAGGTTTATCCTATATACCTTAGCATCACTTAGTAGTGCTAACTCTCCCAAAATTTCCATACTTATGCATGTGTGCAAGCTTGAAACCAAACCATTTAGGCACACATGTAGGGGGAGCTATCACTACCAAGTTGACTTTGTGGTACTTATCCAAATCATAACATTGAGCTTAAATGTTGGATAAGTGGCATAAAGTCCAAATATTCTTAAATTCCATATCTTTGTGGAGTTGTCATCAATTACCAAAAAGGGGGAGATTGAAAGGCCCTTGTTTGGTTTTGATAATTGAGTGACAACTTTAGGTGGACTAACATGTGTGATGGTTGAGATACACGGGAGTTAGTTCACGGGTACATGTGTGTGAGCAACATATGCCATGGTGGAGATGGTTTGGAGGTGTTGTGAGGCTCAACACATGAGTTGATGAAGGAGCTCATTGCAAATGAGACATGACATGGAGTCATGTGACCAAGAGGTGAAGATCAAGATGAGGCTTGGCTTGATGGACCAGTTGCAAGTGTGAAGGGCAAGTTGAGGCTGCGAAGCGAAGGACCATGCGATGGTGAAGCTTGGGCAAGACTTGGCACCGATGGACCGACGCAACGGTGAAGAGCAAGTGAGGTCAAGATCGATGGACCAAGAGTGCCACATGATGATATGAAGTGGATCATATCATTTGATGATCGTGTCGGTGCATGTTGTTGCATTGGCACAATGGAGGAAGACGGTGGAGATGGAAATGCGCAAGGCAAAGGTATAACCTAGGGCATTTCATTTCACCGGTCTAAGGTTGAGTAGAGAAGTACTTGACCGGATTTAGGATAGATGGCCGTACTATCAAGAGGGGTAATCTTGTTTGCATATCGGTCATCTAGTGCCACTTGAGCGATCTAACATTGCGATGTGCTAGGATCGAGTGGCGTGGTGAGTTGAAGAGAAAATCCTTTGAAAATGATTGTGAAAATGCTAACACACAAGCACATGGAGTTGTACACTTGGTGGTGTTGGCACATTTGCAAAGGTGGCGTTGTTCGCGCTTTGGTTTGCATGGCGTTGTTGGCTTTGTACACTTGGTGTGTTCGGCGCTTTCGGGAAAATTGGATGCATATTTTCTATTGCGCCGGATGCAAAATTTGGTTGAATTCATGCTATCTTTGTTGATCAAGTTGGTATACTTGTTGGATAGCATGTCTGAGAAGTTGGCGTCATGACGGGCTGAAAAACGAAGTTTTGACAGCACCGGACGCGCGAGGGCTTGGCGCCCGGACGCGTCCGGTGTTGTGTCTTGGCGTGAGCGAAGTGTCGCACGTCGGACGCACGGACGCGACGCACGCGGCGGACGCTGGCCGTTCACCGTGCGGAGTCCGGCGCGTCTTAGGCTTAAATCGCAAGGGGTTGCCGGGCCGTACGAGGGCGGCGGCGGACGCGGCGGACGCACTGCGTTCGGCGTGGGCCGGACGTGGACCGAAGAGTTTCGCGCGTGCGGGCGGTCGCGTGAAGCGCCGGACGCGTCCGGCGGCTTCGGCGACACGCGTCCGGCGCGGGTTTCGGCGCGTTTACGAGTGAGCCGTTGGGCGGCAACGGGTGAATTCAAACGGCTAGTACACGTGGCTAGATCTGGTGCGTCGGACGCGGGTCTGTGCGTCCGGCGGTGGAGGCCGGACGCGTCCGGCGCTCGTGTTTCGGTTGCCCGAGGTGGCAACGGCTAGTTTCAGGCCTTGGGGCTATATATACGTGGTTTGGCCGGCTGTGGACGGTGGCTGAGCACGCCCTGGCTATGTTGCCTTGTGTGGTGGTGCTTGGAAGCCCTCTAACTCACATATGCTTGGTAGTGACCATCCGATAGTGTGAGAAGAGCGATTCTAGTGCGAGTGCTTTGTGAGATTGCATTTGTGGCACTAGGTGGTTGTGTTGCAAGCCGGAGAGCTTGTTACTCTTGGAGTATTGTCACCTCCTAGACGGCTTGGTGGCAAGTGGCTCCGTGGTAGCACGCGTGGAGATACGGTGCTCCGGAGAAGAGATTGTGAGAGGTTCGGTGCTCACCTCGCGGGGATCATGAAGAGTAGCCTTATTGGATTGCGCCGGTCATTGAGTTACCACCCTTGCATGTGTGGGTTTGCTCGGTGCCTTGAGGGGCTCACTTGAGAGTGGTGTCTTGCGGTGCCTTGCGGGACGTGCCTTGAGGGGCAAGTGACTTGAGGGTCACACCGAAGAACCATCTAGGTGAAAAGACCGGAGGAACCACCGAAGGTGTTGGTCGACACAACAGGACGTAGCTTGGGGGCAACCAAGTGAACCTGGTGAAAAATCGCCGAGTCATCTTGTGTCCACACTTCGCGGTGGTTTGCAATCTCTTTCACAAGCTTTGCATTTACTTTTCTTACATTCTTGTATAGCTTGTGTAGTTGCTCTTGTGGTTAGTTAGCTTGAGTAGCTTGTTAATCACCTTCTTGCTTGTGTAGCTAGAAGTAGAGTAAGTTGCCTTGCTTAGCTTGTGTAGTTAAGTAAGTTTGAGCTCTTGGGTTTGGCTTGTGTAGCTTTGTCCATGAGCATCTAGTGAGCTTAGGTTGGCTTTGTGCTTTTGCTCATTAGAATTGTGTAGGTGCACACCCGGTTGCTAAAGTACTAGTTGCTTAGTTTTGTGTGACCTTGCAAGCTAGACTTGTTTAGTTTGCACTAGCTAGATTGGCACCTTGTCTTCTTATTTAGGATCTTTTACAAGGTGCATCTAGAGACATAGATAGAGGGGTGAAAGTCTTGGCTAGGCCGATAGATTTAATTCCGCACTTATATCGGTTAGCCGGAGCGATTAGTTTTAAAAGGACTATTCACCCCCTCTAGTCCGCCATCTTGACCTTGCGGCAAAGAGCTGTAGGACACGCGGGGAACCGGACAAACATCATGGTGGTGCGGTAGCATAGTCGTGTGTGCAAATATGGCGGTTCTAGATGGCAATTTGTGGAGCCATGGTTAAGGGCCATTCGGGTCCTCGAGCCGCAATAAATGCTGTGGTGGAGAGGCCAGAGGTGTCAAAACACCTTAACCATGGAGCATGGGCGTGCTTGACTTGGTGCGAGGAGCCGTAGGACGCGCAGGAACCGGCCGTGTGGCAGCAAAGTCGTGTGTGCAAATATGGCTGTTCTGGAGCCGTGGAGCCGAGGTTAAGTGCCATTCAGGCTCTCGAGCTATGGCAAACACTATGCTAGAGAAGCCAGATGTGTCAAAATGCCTTAACCATGGCGTACGGGCATGCTTGACTCTGTGCCAGGAGCCATAGGACGCGTTGGAACCGACCATGCGGCAGCATGGTTGTGTGTGTGCAAATATGGCAGTTTTGGAGCCGTGGAACCGTGGTTAAGGGCCCTTCGGGCTCTTGGGTGATGGAAAACTCTATGGTGGAGAGGAGAGAGGCATCAAAATGGCTTAACCATGGCGTACGGGCACGCTTGACCCGGTGCCGGGAGCCATAGGATGCACAGGATCCGGCCGTGCGGCAGCACAGTCGTGTGTGCAAATATGGAAGTTCTGGAGTCATGGAGCTGTGGTTAAGGGCCGTTTGGGCTCTCGGGTGATGACAAACATTATGGTGGTGAGGCCAGAGGCGTCAAAATACCTTAACCATAGCATACGGTCGTGCTTGACCTAGTGCCGAGAGCTGTAGGACACGCAGGAACCGGCTGTGCGGTAGCATAGTCGTGTGTGCAAATATGGCAGTTCTAGAGCTGTGGAGCCATGGTTAAGGGCCATTCGGTCCTCGAGCTGCAATAAATGCTGTGGTGGAGAGGCCAGAGGTGTCAAAATGCCTTAACCCTGGCGCATGGGCGTGCTTGACTTGGTGCGAGGAGCCGTAGGACGCGCAGGAACCGGCCGTGCGGCAGCAAAGTCGTGTGTGCAAATATGGCAGTTCTGGAGCCGTGGAGCCGAGGTTAAGGGCCATTCAGGCTCTCGAGCTATGGCAAACACTATGTTAGAGAACCCAGATGTGTCAAAATGCCTTAACCATGGCGTACGGGCATGCTTGACTCTGTGCCAGGAGCCATAGGACGCGTTGGAACCGACCATGTGGCAACATGGTTGTGTGTGCAAATATGGCAGTTTTGGAGCCGTGGAACCGTGGTTAAGGGCCCTTTGGGCTCTTGGGTGATGGGAAACTCTATGGTGGAGAGGAGAGAGGCATCAAAATGGCTTAACCATGGCGTACGGGCATGCTTGACCGGCCGGAGCCATAGGATGCACAGATCCGGCCGTGCGGTAGCACGCCGTGTGTGCAAATATGGAAGTTCGGAGTCATGGAGCCGTGGTTAAGGGCCGTTCGGGCTCTCGGTGATGACAAACATTGTGGTGGTAAGCCCAGAGGCATCAAAACACCTTAACTATGGCATACGGTCATGCTTGACCTAGTGCCGAGAGAGCCGTAGGACACGCAGAACCGGCCAGTGCGGTAGCATAGTCGTGTGTGCAAATATGGCGTTCTAGAGCCGTAGAGCCATGGTTAAGGGCCATTCGGTCCTCGAGCCACAATAAATGCTGTGGTGGAGAGGCCGAGGTGTCAAAATGCCTTAACCATGGCGCATGGGCGTGCTTGACTTGGTGCGAGGAGCCGTAGGACGCGCAGAACCGGCCGTGCGGCAAAGAAAAAGTCGTGTGTGCAAATATGGCAGTTCTGGAGCCGTGGAGCCGAGGTTAAGGGCCATTCAGGCTCTCGAGCTATGGCAAACACTATGGTAGAGAAGCCAGATGTGTCAAAATGCCTTAACCATGGCGTACGGGCATGCTTGACTGCGTCGGGAGCCATAGGACGCGTTGGAACCGACCATGCGGCAAAGATGGTTGTGTGTGCAAATATGGCGCTTTGGAGCCGTGGAACCGTGGTTAAGGGCCCTTCGGGCTCTTGGGTGATGGAAAACTCTATGGTGGAGAGGAGAGAGGCATCAAAATGGCTTAACCATGGCGTACGGGCATGCTTGACCCGGTCCCAGGAGCCATAGGATGCACAGGATCCGGCCGTGCGGCAAAGACGGTCATGTGTGCAAATATGGAAGTTCGGAGTCATGGAGCGTGTGGTTAAGGGCCGTTCGGGCTCTCGGGTGATGACAAACATTGTGGTGGTGAGGCCAGAGGCGTCAAAATACCTTAACCATAGCATACGGTCATGCTTGACCTAGTGCCGAGAGTAGGACACGCAGGAACCGGGGCCGTGCGGTAGCATAGTCGTGTGTGCAAATATGGCAGTTCTAGAGCTGTGGAGCCATGGTTAAGGGCCATTCCGGTCCTCGAGCCGCAATAAATGCTGTGGTGGAGAGGCCGAGGTGTCAAAACGCCTTAACCATGGCGCATGGGCGTGCTTGACTTGGTGCGAGGAGCCGTAGGACGCGCAGAACCGACGTGCGGCAAAGAAAGTCGTGTGTGCAAATATGGCGCTTCCGGGAGCCGTGGAGCCGAGGTTAAGGGCCATTCGTGCTCTCGAGCTATGGCAAACACTATGGTAGAGAAACCAGATGTGTCAAAATGCCTTAACCATGGCGTACGGGCATGCTTGACTCGTGCCGGGGAGCCATAGGACGCGTTGGAACCGACCATGCGGCAGCATGGTTGTGTGTGCAAATATGGCAGTTTTGGAGCCGTGGAACCGTGGTTAAGGGCCCTTCGGGCTCTTGGGTGATGGGAAACTCTATGGTGGAGAGGAGAGAGGCATCAAAATGGCTTAACCATGGCGTACGGGCATGCTTGACCCGCCGGGAGCCATAGGATGCATAGGATCCGGCCGTGCGGTAGCACAAGTGTGTGCAAATATGGAAGTTATGGAGTCATGGAGTCTGTGGTTAAGGGCCGTTCGGGCTCTCGGGTGATGACAAACATTGTGGTGGTAAGCCCAGAGGCATCAAAACACCTTAACTATGGCATACGGTCGTGCTTGACCTAGTGCCGAGAGCTGTAGGACACGCAGGAACCGGCTGTGCGGTAGCATAGTCGTGTGTGCAAATATGGCAGTTCTAGAGCTGTGGAGCCATGGTTAAGGGCCATTCGGTCCTCGAGCCACAATAAATGCTGTGGTGGAGAGGCCAGAGGTGTCAAAACGCCTTAACCATGGCGCATGGGCGTGCTTGACTTGGTGCGAGGAGCCGTAGGACGCGCAGGAACCGGCCGTGCGGCAGCAAAGTCGTGTGTGCAAATATGGCAGTTCTGGAGCCGTGGAGCCGAGGTTAAGGGCCATTCAGGCTCTCGAGCTATGGCAAACACTATGGTAGAGAAGCCAGATGTGTCAAAATGCCTTAACCATGGCGTACGGGCATGCTTGACTTCCGTGCCAGAGCCATAGGACGCGTTGGAACCGACCATGCGGCAAAAGATGGTTGTGTGTGCAAATATGGCAGTTTTGGAGCCGTGGAACCGTGGTTAAGGGCCCTTCGGGCTCTTGGGTGATGGGAAACTCTATGGTGGAGAGGAGAGAGGCATCAAAATGGCTTAACCATGGCGTACGGGCATGCTTGACCCGGTGCCGGGAGCCATAGGATGCATAGGATCCGGCCGTGCGGCAGCACAGTCGTGTGTGCAAATATGGAAGTTCTGGAGTCATGGAGCTGTGGTTAAGGGCCGTTCGGGCTCTCGGGTGATGACAAACATTGTGGTGGTAAGCCCAGAGGCATCAAAACACCTTAACTATGGCATACGGTCGTGCTTGACCTAGTGCCGAGAGCTGTAGGACACGCAGGAACCGGCTGTGCGGTAGCATAGTCGTGTGTGCAAATATGGCAGTTCTAGAGCCGTGGAGCCATGGTTAAGGGCCATTCGGTCCTCGAGCCGCAATAAATGCTGTGGTGGAGAGGCCAGAGGTGTCAAAATGCCTTAACCATGGCGCATGGGCGTGCTTGACTTGGTGCGAGGAGCCGTAGGACGCGCATGAACCGGCCGTGCGGCAGCAAAGTCGTGTGTGCAAATATGGCAGTTCTGGAGTCGTGGAGCCGAGGTTAAGGGCCATTCAGGCTCTCGAGCTATGGCAAACACTATGGTAGAGAAGCCAGATGTGTCAAAATGCCTTAACCATGGCGTACGGGCATGCTTGACTCTGTGCCAGGAGCCATAGGACGCGTTGGAACCGACCATGCGGCAAAGATGGTTGTGTGTGCAAATATGGCGTTTTGGAGCCGTGGAACCGTGGTTAAGGGCCCTTCGGGCTCTTGGGTGATGGGAAACTCTATGGTGGAGAGGAGAGAGGCATCAAAATGGCTTAACCATGGCGTACGGGCATGCTTGACCCGGTGCCGGAGCCATAGGATGCATAGGATCCGCCGTGCGGGCAAAGACGTCGTGTGTGCAAATATGGAAGTTCTGGAGTCATGGAGCTGTGGTTAAGGGCCGTTCGGGCTCTCGGGTGATGACAAACATTGTGGTGGTTAAGCCCAGAGGCATCAAAACACCTTAACTATGGCATACGGTCGTGCTTGACCTAGTGCCGAGAGCCGTAGGACACGCGGGGAACCGGCCGTGCGGTAGCATAGTCGTGTGTGCAAATATGGCGTTCTAGAGCCGTGGAGCCATGGTTAAGGGCCATTCGGGTCCTCGAGCCGCAATAAATGCTGTGGTGGAGAGGCCGGAGGTGTCAAAACGCCTTAACCATGGCGCATGGGCGTGCTTGACTTGGTGCGAGGAGCCGAGGACGCGCAGGAACCGGCCGTGCGCAAAGCAAAGTCGTGTGTGCAATATGGCGTTCGGGAGCCGTGGAGCCGAGGTTAAGGGCCATTCAGGCTCTCGAGCTATGGCAAACACTATGGTAGAGAAGCCGATGTGTCAAAATGCCTTAACCATGGCGTACGGGCATGCTTGACTCGTGCCAGGAGCCATAGGACGAGTTGGAACCGACCATGCAAAAAGCATGGTTGTGTGTGCAAATATGGCAGTTTTGGAGCCATGGAACCATGGTTAAGGGCCCTTCGGGCTCTTGGGTGATGGAAAACTCTATGGTGGAGAGGAGAGAGGCATCAAAATGGCTTAACCATGGCGTACGGGCATGCTTGACCCGGTGCCGGGAGCCATAGGATGCACAGGATCCGGCCGTGCGGCAAAGACGGTCATGTGTGCAAATATGGAAGTTCTGGAGTCATGGAGCTGTGGTTAAGGGTCGTTCGGGCTCTTGGGTGATGACAAACATTGTGGTGGTGAGGCCAGAGGCGTCAAAATACCTTAACCATAGCATACGGTCGGGCTTGACCTAGTGCCGAGAGCTGTAGGACACGCAGGAACCGGCTGGGCGGTAGCATAGTCATGTGTGCAAATATGGCAGTTCTAGAGCTGTGGAGCCATGGTTAAGGGCCATTCGGGTCCTCGAGCCACAATAAATGCTGTGGTGGAGAGGCCAGAGGTGTCAAAATGCCTTAACCATGGCGCATGGGCGTGCTTGACTTGGTGCGAGGTGCCGTAGGACGCGCAGGAACCGCCGTGCGGCGGCAAAGCAAAGTCGTGTGTGCAAATATGGCGCGGGGAGCCGTGGAGCCGAGGTTAAGGGCCATTCAGGCTCTCGAGCTATGGCAAACACTATGTTAGAGAACCTAGATGTGTCAAAATGCCTTAACCATGGCGTACGGGCATGCTTGACTCGTGCCGGGGAGCCATAGGACGCGTTGGAACCGACCATGTGGCAACATGGTTGTGTGTGCAAATATGGCAGTTTTGGAGCCGTGGAACCGTGGTTAAGGGCCCTTCGGGCTCTTGGGTGATGGAAACTCTATGGTGGAGAGGAGAGAGGCATCAAAATGGCTTAACCATGGCGTACGGGCATGCTTGACCCGGTGCCGGGAGCCATAGGATGCACAGGATCCGGCCGTGCGGCAGCACAATTCGTGTGTGCAAATATGGAAGTTCTGGAGTCATGGAGCTGTGGTTAAGGGCCGTTCGGGCTCTCGGGTGATGACAAACATTGTGGTGGTTAGGCCAGAGGCATCAAAACACCTTAACTATGGCATACGGTCGTGCTTGACCTAGTGCGGAGAGGCAGGACACGCAGAACCGGCCGGCGGTAGCATAGTCGTGTGTGCAAATATGGCGGTTCTAGAGTAGAGTCAGAGCCATGGTTAAGGGCCATTCGGTCCTCGAGCCGCAATAAATGCCGTGGTGGAGAGGCCGAGGTGTCAAAACGCCTTAACCATGGCGCATGGGCGTGCTTGACTTGGTGCGAGGAGCCGTAGGACGCGCGGAACCGGCCGTGCGGCACCAAAGTCGTGTGTGCAAATATGGAAGTTCGGGAGCCGTGGAGCCGAGGTTAAGGGCCATTCGGGCTCTCGAGCTATGGCAAACACTATGGTAGAGAAGCCGGATGTGTCAAAATGCCTTAACCATGGCATGGCGTACGGGCGTGCTTGACTCTGTGCCAGGAGCCATAGGACGCGTTGGAACCAGGCCATGCGGCGGCATGGTTGTGTGTGCAAATATGGCGCTTTTGGAGCCGTGGAACCGTGGTTAAGGGCCCTTCGGCTCTTGGGTGATGGAAAACTCTATGGTGGAGAGGAGAGAGGCATCAAAATGGCTTAACCATGGCGTACGGGCATGCTTGACCCGGTCAGGAGCCATAGGATGCACGGGATCCGGCGTGCGGCGGCGGCAGACGGTCATGTGTGCAAATATGGAAGTTCTGAGTCATGGAGCTGTGGTTAAGGGCCGTTCGGGCTCTCGGGTGATGACAAACATTGTGGTGGTGAGGCTAGAGGAATCAAAATACCTTAACCATAGCATACGGTCATGCTTGACCTAGTGCCGAGAGCCGTAGGACACGCAGGAACCTACCGTGCGGTAGCATAGTCGTGTGTGCAAATATGGCGGTTCTAGAGCCGTGGAGCCATGGTTAAGGGCCATTCCGGTCCTCGAGCCGCAATAAATGCTGTGGTGGAGAGGCCGGAGGTGTCAAAACGCCTTAACCATGGCGCATGGGCGTGCTTGACTTGGTGCGAGGAGCCGTAGGACGCGCAGGAACCGCCGTGCGGGGCAAAAAAAGTCGTGTGTGCAAATATGGCGCTTCGAGCCGTGGAGCCGAGGTTAAGGGCCATTCGGCTCTCGAGCTATGGCAAACACTATGGTAGAGAAGCCAGATGTGTCAAAATGCCTTAACCATGGCGTACGGGCATGCTTGACTCCGTGCCAGGGAGCCATAGGACGCGTTGGAACCGACCATGCGGCCGCATGGTTGTGTGCAAATATGGCGTTTTGGAGCCGTGGAACCGTGGTTAAGGGCCCTTCGGGCTCTTGGGTGATGGAAAACTCTATGGTGGAGAGGAGAGAGGCATCAAAATGGCTTAACCATGGCGTACGGGCATGCTTGACCCGTGTCTTAGGGAGCCATAGGATGCACTGGATCCGGCCGTGCGGTAGCACGCCGTGTGTGCAAATATGGAAGTTCTGGAGTCATGGAGCCGTGGTTAAGGGCCGTCGGGCTCTCGGGTGATGACAAACATTGTGGTGGTAAGCCCAGAGGTGTCAAAACACCTTAACTATGGCATACGATCGTGCTTGACCTAGTGCCGAGAGCCGTAGGACACGCAGGAACCTACAGGCGGTAGCATAGTCGTGTGTGCAAATATGGCGGCTTCTAGAGCCGTGGAGCCATGGTTAAGGGCCATTCGGGTCCTCGAGCCGCAATAAATGCTGTGGTGGAGAGGCCGAGGTGTCAAAACACCTTAACCATGGCGCATGGGCGTGCTTGACTTGGTGCGAGGAGCCGTAGGACGCGCAGAACCGCCGTGCGCGGCAAAAGTCGTGTGTGCAAATATGGCGCTCGGAGCGCGTGGAGCCGAGGTTAAGGGCCATTCGGGCTCTCGAGCTATGGCAAACACTATGGTAGAGAAGCCGGGGAGATGTGTCAAAATGCCTTAACCATGGCGTACGGGCATGCTTGACTCGTGCCAGGAGCCATAGGACGCGTTGGAACCGACCATGCGGCAAAGATGGTTGTTTGTGCAAATATGGCAGCTTTGGAGCCGTGAACCGTGGTTAAGGGCCCTTCGGGCTCTTGGGTGATGGAAAACTCTATGGTGGAGAGGAGAGAGGCATCAAAATGGCTTAACCATGGCGCACGGGCATGCTTGACCCGGTGCCGGAGCCATAGGATGCACAGATCCGGCCGTGCGGCAAAGACAGGTCATGTGTGCAAATATGGAAGTTCGGAGTCATGGAGCGTAGTTGTGGTTAAGGGCCGTTCGGGCTCTCGGGTGATGACAAACATTGTGGTGGTGAGGCCCAGAGGCGTCAAAATACCTTAACCATAGCATACGGTCATGCTTGACCTAGTGCCGAGAGCCGTAGGACACGCAGAACCGGGCCTGCGGTAGCATAGTCGTGTGTGCAAATATGGCGTTCTAGAGCCGTGGAGCCATGGTTAAGGGCCATTCGGTCCTCGAGCCGCAATAAATGCTGTGGTGGAGAGGCGGAGGTGTCAAAACGCCTTAACCATGGCGCATGGGCGTGCTTGACTTGGTGCGAGGAGCCGTAGGACGCGCAGAACCGGCCGTGCGGCGGCAAAAAGTCGTGTGTGCAAATATGGCGGTTCGGGAGCCGTGGAGCCGAGGTTAAGGGCCATTCGGGCTCTCGAGCTATGGCAAACACTATGGTAGAGAAGCCTGATGTGTCAAAATGCCTTAACCATGGCGTACGGCATGCTTGACTCGTGCCGGGAGCCATAGGACGCGTTGGAACCGACCATGCGGCAGCATGGTTGTGTGTGCAAATATGGCAGTTTTGGAGCCGTGGAACCGTGGTTAAGGGCCCTTCGGGCTCTTGGGTGATGGGAAACTCTATGGTGGAGAGGAGAGAGGCATCAAAATGGCTTAACCATGGCGTACGGGCATGCTTGACCCGGTGCCGGGAGCCATAGGATGCACGGGATCCGCCGCGTGGCAAAGCACGATCGTGTGTGCAAATATGGAAGTTCCGGAGTCATGGAGCCGTGGTTAAGGGCCGTTCGGGCTCGGGTGATGACAAACATTGTGGTGGTAAGCCTGAGGCATCAAAACACCTTAACTATGGCATACGATCGTGCTTGACCTAGTGCCGAGAGCCGAGGACACGCGAAGGCCGTGTGGTAGCGTAGTCGTGTGTGTGCAAATATGGCGGTTCTAGAGTTGTGGAGCCATGGTTAAGGGCCATTCGGTCCTCGAGCTGCAATAAATGCTGTGGTGGAGAGGCCAGAGGTGTCAAAACACCTTAACCACGGCGCATGGGCGTGCTTGACTTGGTGCGAGGAGCCGTAGGACGCACGAGCCGGCCGTGCGGCGGCAAAAGTCGTGTGTGCAAAATAGGCGGTTACGGGAGCCGTGGAGCGAGGTTAAGGGCCATTCGGGCTCTCGAGCTATGGCAAACACTATGGTAGCGAAGCCGGATGTGTCAAAATGTCTTAACCATGGCGTACGGGCATGCTTGACTGTGCCAGAGCCATGGACGCGTTGGAACCGACCATGCGGCGGCATGGTTGTTGTGTGCAAATATGGCAGTTTTGGAGCCGTGGAACCGTGGTTAAGGGCCCTTCGGGCTATTGGGTGATGGAAAACTCTATGGTGGAGAGGAGAGAGGCATCAAAATGGCTTAACCATGGCGTACGGGCATGCTTGACCGGTCCGGGAGCCATAGGATGCACGGGATCCGGCCGTGCGGGGCACGGTCGGTGTGCAAATATGGAAGTCCGGAGTCATGGAGCTGTGGTTAAGGGCTGTTCGGGCTCTCGGGGGTGATGACAAACATTGTGGTGGTGAGGCCAGAGGCATCAAAATACCTTAACCATAGCATACGGTCATGCTTTACCTAGTGCCGAGAGCCGTAGGACACGCAGAACCACCGTGCGGTAGCATAGTCGTGTGTGCAAATATGGCGGCTCTAGAGTGTGGAGCCATGGTTAAGGGCCATTCGGGTCCTTGAGCCGCATAAATGCTGTGGTGGAGAGGCCGGAGGTGTCAAAATGCCTTAACCATGGCGTATGGGCGTGCTTGACCCAGTGCAGGAGCCGTAGGACGCGTAGAACCGGCCGTGCGGCAGCAAAGTCGTGTGTGCAAATATGGCGGTTCGGCGCCGTGAGCCGAGGTTAAGGGCCATTAGGCTCTCGAGCTATGGCAAACACTATGGTAGAGAAGCCAGATGTGTCAAAATGCCTTAACCATGGCGTACGGGCATGCTTGACTCTGTGCCAGGAGCCATAGGACGCGTCCCACGGCTCCTCGCACCAAGTCAAGCACGCCCATGCACCATGGTTAAGGCGTTTTGACACCTCTGGCCTCTCCACCATAGCATTTATTGCGGCTCGAGGACCCGAATGGCCCTTAACCATGGCTCCATAGCTCTAGAACTGCCATATTTGCACACACGACTATGCTACCGCAGCCGGTTCCTCGCGTGTCATGCCTCTCAGCACTAGGGTCAAGCACGACCGTATGCCATAGTTAAGGTGTTTTGATGCCTTCCGCCTCACCACCACAATGTTTGTCATCACCCGAGAGCCCGAACGGCCCTTAACCACGCTCCATGACTCCAGTAACTTCCATATTTGCACACACGACCGTGCCGTCGCACGGCCGCATCCTCGTGCATCCTATGGCCCAAGCACCGGGCCAAGCATGCCCGTACGCCCATGGTTAAGCCATTTTGATGCCTCTCTCCTCTCCACCATAGAGTTTTCCATCACCCAAGAGCCCGAAGGGCCCTTAACCACGGCTCCACGACTCCAAAATCGCCATATTTGCACACACAACCATGCCGCCGCATGGTCGGCTCCAATGCGTCCCATGGCTCCCGGCACGCAGAGTCAAGCATGCCCGTACGCCATGGTTAAGGCATTTTGACACATCCGGCTTCTCTACCATAGTGTTTGCCATAGCTCGAGAGCCCGAATGGCCCTAACCCGCTCCCAGCCTCCGTAACCGCCATTTGCACACACGACTCAGTCCAAGACGGCCGGTTCCCCGCTAGGGCCCCACGCCGCTCCTCGCACTAAGTCAAGCACGCCCATGCGCCATGGTTAAGGTGTTTTGACACCTCCGGCCTCCACCACAGCATTTATTGCGGCTCGGGGACCTGAATGGCCCTTAACCGTGGCTCCACGCCTCTAGAACCGCCATATTTGCACACACGACTACAAGCACAAGCATGCCCGGCCTCCCCGTGTCCTATGCCTTCCTTCGCACCAGGCCGGGCATGACCGTATGCCATAGTTAAGGTGTTTTGATGCCTCCGGCCTCACCACCACAATGTTTGGTCATCACCCGAGAGCCCGAACGGCCCCAACTACGCCTCCATGACTTCGTAACTTCCATATTTGCACACACGATCCGTGCCGTCGCACGGCCGGATCCCGTGCATCCTATGGCTCCTGCAAGACCGTGGTCAAGCATGCCCGTACGCCATGGTTAAGCCATTTTGATGCCTCTCTCCTCTCCACCATAGAGTTTTCCATCACCCAAGAGCCCGAAGGGCCGTTTAACCACGGTCTCCACTCGCCCAAAAACCCGCCATATTTTTGCACACACAACCATGCCGCCACATGGCCTTTGCCCAACGCTGGGCCCCATGGCTCCCTGCACAGCAAAGCATGCCCGTACGCCATGGTTAAGGCATTTTGACACATCCGGCTACTCTTACCATAGTGTTGCCATAGCTCAAGAGCCTGAATGGCCCTTAACCTGGGCCTCCACGGCTCCGTGAACCGCCATATTTGCACACACACGACTTTGCCGGCGCACGACCGGTTCTCGCGCGTCCTACGGCTCCTCGCACCAAGTCAAGACGCCCATGCGCCATGGTTAAGGCATTTTGACACCGGCCTCTCCACCACAGCATTTATTGCGGCTCGAGGACCCGAATGGCCCTTAACCATGGCTCTACAACAAACTCTAGAATCGCCATATTTGCACACACGACCATGCTACCGCACCCGCTCCCCGGTGGTGTCCTACAAATTTTCCTAAGACTAGGTCAAGCATGACCGTATGCCATAGTTAAGGTGTTTTGATGCCTTTGGGCTCACCACCACAATGTTTGTCATCACCCGAGAGCCCGAATGGCTCCCAACTACGCCTCCGTGACTCCGTAACTTCCATATTTGCACACACGACCGTGCCGCCGCATCTACGGGACTTTGCATCCTATGGCTCCTGCACCGGGTCAAGCATGCCCGTTACGCCATGGTAAGCCATTTCGATGCCTCTCTCCTCTCCACCAAAGAGTTTTCCATCACCCAAGAGCCCGAAGGGCCCTAACCACTTGCCCTCGCCTCCAAAATCGCCATATTTGCACACACAACCATGTCCGCCGCATGGTCGATTCCAACGCGTCCTATGGCTCCCCCGGGCACGCAGCCGCATGCCCGTACGCCATGGTTAAGGCATTTGACACATCCGTTCTCTACCATAGTGTTTGCCATAGCTCGAGAGCCTAAATGGCCCTTAACCCTACTTCCACGGCCCAAAACCGCCATATTTGCACACACGACTTGCCGCCAAGACGGCCGGCTCTCGCGCGCCCTACGGCTCCTCGCACCAAGTCAAAAGCACGCCCATGCACCATGGTTAAGGCGTGGACCTCCCGGCCTCTCCACCACAAAGATTTTTATGGCTCGAGGACCGAATGGCCCTTAACCATGGCTCCACAGCTCTAGAACCGCCATATTTGCACACACGACCATGCTACCGCACACCGCCTCGCAAGTGTCCTCAGTACTTCTGCACTAGGTCAAGCACGACCGTATGCCATGTTTACAGGTGTTTTGATGCCTCGGGCTCACCACCACAATGTTTGTCATCACCCGAGAGCCCGAACGGCTCCCAACTACAGCTCCATGACTGTAAGTTCCATATTTGCACACACGACCGTGCCGTCGCACGGCCGGATCCCGATCCTATGGCTCCCAAGACTGTGGTCAAGCATGCCCGTACGCCATGGTAAGCCATTTTGATGCCTCTTTTCCTCTCCACCATAGAGTTTTTCATCACCCAAGAGCCCGAAGGGCCCTTAACCACTTGCCCACTCGCCCAAAACTACCATATTTGCACACACAAAACCATGTCGCCGCATGGCCTTCCAACGCGTCCTATGGCTCCCCGGCACAGAGTCAAGCATGCCCGTATTTTCATGGTTAAGGCATTTTGACATCCGGCTTCTACCATAGTGTTTGCCATAGCTCGAGAGCCCGGGAATGGCCCTTAACCTCGCTCCATGGCTCCGTAACCGCCATATTTGCACACAGGACTTTGCCGCCGCACGACCGGTTCCCCGCGCATCCACGCGCTCCTCGCACCAAGTCAAGACGTTTCCATGCACCATGGTTAAGGCATTTTGACATCATCCGGCCTCTCCACCACAGCATTTATTGTGGCTCGAGGACCCGAATGGCCCTTAACCATGGCTCCACAGCCTCTAGAACCGCGCCATATTTGCACACACGACTATGCTACCGCATGCCCGGTTCCCCGTCCCATGCCTTCGCACTAGGTCAAGCATGACCGTATGCCATAGTTAAGGTGTTTTGATGCCTCTGGGCTCACCACCACAATGTTTTCCATCACCCGAGAGCCCGAACGGCCCTTAACCACAGCTCCATTACATCTAACTTCCATATTTGCACACACGGACAGAGCCGCCGCACGGCAGATCCCGTGCATCCTATGGCTCCCAAGACGTGTCAAGCATGCCCGTATTTCATGGTTAAGCCATTTTGATGCCTCTCTCCTCTCCACCATAGAGTTTTCCATCACCCAAGAGCCCGAAGGGCCCTTAACCACGGTCTCCACCGCTCCAAAACTCCACATATTTGCACACACACAACCATGCTGCCGCATGGTCGGTTCCAACGCTTCCTATGGCACCGGCACAGAGTCAAGCATGCCCGTATGCCATGGTTAAGGCATTTTGACACATCCGGCTTCTCTACCATAGTGTTTGCCATAGCTCGAGAGCCCGAATGGCCCTTAACCTCGCCCACGGCTCCAGAACTGCCATATTTGCACACACGACTTTGCCGCCGCACGGCTCGGCTTCCTCGCGTCCTACGGCTCCTCGCACCAAGTCAAGCACGCCCATGCGCCATGGTTAAGGTGAGGCCTCTCCACCACAGCATTTATTGCGGCTCGAGGACCCGAATGGCCCTTAACCATGGCTCCACAGCTCTAGAACTGCCATATTTGCACACACGACTATGCTACCGCACAGCCGGTTCCTGCGTGTCCTACAGCTCTCGGCACTAGGTCAAGCACGACCGTATGCTATGGTTAAGGTGTTTTGATGCCTCCGGGCTGACCACCACAATGTTTGTCATCACCCGAGAGCCCGAACGGCCCTTAACCAGCTCCCATGACTCCAGAACTTCCATATTTGCACAC
This sequence comes from Themeda triandra, assembly GCA_018135685.1. NCBI lineage: Eukaryota > Viridiplantae > Streptophyta > Magnoliopsida > Poales > Poaceae > Themeda > Themeda triandra. The sequence goes on from JAENPR010002232.1 coordinate 49,619, forward strand.
ACGACCGTGCCGCCGCACGGCCGGATCCCGTGCATCCTATGGCTCCCTAAGACCAGGTCAAGCATGCTCGTACGCCATGGTTAAGCCATTTTGATGCCTCTCCTCTCCACCATAGAGTTTTCCATCACCCAAGAGCCCGAAGGGCCCTTAACCACGGTTCCACGGCTCCAAAACTGCCATATTTGACACACAACCATGCCGCCGCATGGTCGGTTCCAACGCGTCCTATGGCTCCCGGCATGAGTCAAGCATGCCCGTATGCCATGGTTAAGGCATTTTGACACATCTGGCTTCTCTACCATAGTGTTTGCCATAGCTCGAGCCCGAATGGCCCTTAACCTTGGCTCCACGGCCCGTGAACCGCCATATTTGCACACGACTTGCTGCCGCACGCCGGATCCCGTCCTACGCCCTCGCACCAAGTCAAGCATGCCCATGCGCCATGGTTAAGGCGTTTTGACACCTCCGGCCTCTCCACCACAAAGCATTTATTGCGGCTCGAGGACCCGAATGGCCCTTAACCATGGCTCCACAGCTCTAGAACCGCCATATTTGCACACACGACCATGCTACCGCACAGCCGGTTCCCCGCATGTCCTACATGCCTCTCTTGGCACTAGGTCAAGCACGACCGTATGCCATAGTTAAGGTGTTTTGATGCCTCTAGGCTCACCACCACAATGTTTGTCATCACCCGAGAGCCCGAACGGCCCTTAACCACAGCCTCCATGACTCCGTAACTTCCATATTTGCACACACGATCGTGCCGCCGCACGGCCGATCCCCGTGCATCCTATGGCTCCCTAAGACTCGGGTCAAGCATGCCCGGTACGCCATGGTTAAGCCATTTTGATGCCTCTCTTTCCTCTCCACCATAGAGTTTTCCATCACCCAAGAGCCCGAAGGGCCCTTAACCATGGTTCCACTCGCCCAAAACCGCCATATTTGCACACACAACCATGCCGCCGCATGGTCGGTTCCAACGCGTCCTATGGCTCCCGGCACGCAGTCAAGCATGCCCGTACGCCATGGTTAAGGCATTTTGACACATCCGGCTTCTCTACCATAGTGTTTGCCATAGCTCGAGAGCCCGAATGGCCCCAACTTACCGCTCCATGGCTCCGTAACCGCCATATTTGCACACGACTTTGCCGCCCGCACGACGGTTCCTGCGCGTCCTACGGCTCGCACCAAGTCAAGCACGCCCCATGCGCCATGGTTAAGGCGTTTGACACCTTTGGCCTCTCCACCACAGCATTTATTGTGGCTCGAGGACCCGAATGGCCCTTAACCATGGCTCCACGTGCCTCTAGAATAGCCATATTTGCACACACGACTATGCTACCGCACGCCCGGTTCCCGCGTGTCCCATGCCTTCAAGACTAGGTCAAGCATGACCATATGCCATAGTTAAGGTGTTTTGATGCCTCCGTGGGCTCACCACCACAATGTTTGTCATCACCCGAGAGCCCGAACGGCCCTTAACCACAACTCCATGACCTGTAACTTCCATATTTGCACACACGACCGTGCCGCCGCACGCCGGATCCGTGCATCCTATGGCTCCCGGCACCGGGTCAAGCATGCCGTACGCCATGGTTAAGCCATTTTGATGCCTCTCTCCTCTCCACCATAGAGTTTTCCATCATCCAAGAGCCCGAAGGGCCCTAACCATGGTTCCACGGCTCCAAAACTGCCATATTTGCAACACAACCATGCCGCGCATGGTCGGTTCCAACGCGTCCTATGGCTCCCGGCACGTAGTCAAGCATGCCCGTACGCCATGGTTAAGGTATTTTGACACATCCGGCTTCTCTACCATAGTGTTTGCCATAGCTCAAGAGCCCGAATTTCCCTTAACCTCGGCTCCACGGCTCCGTAACTGCTATATTTGCACACACGACTTTGCCGGTCAAGACGGCCGGTTCCAAGGCCCTACGGCTCCTCGCACCAAGTCAAGCACGCCCATGCGCCATGGTTAAGGCATTTTGACATCTCTGGCCTCTCCACTATAGCATTTATTGTGGCTCGAGGACCCGAATGGCCCTTAACCATGGCTCCACAGCTCTAGAACTGCCATATTTGCACACACGACTATGCTACCGCACACCGGTTCCCCGTGTCCTCATGTGCCTTCGGCATTAGTCAAGCATGACCGTATGCCATAGTTAAGGGTGTTTTGATGCCTTTGGGCTCACCACCACAATGTTTGTCATCACCCGAGGATCCCGAACGGCCCTAACCATAGCTCCATGACTCCGTAACTTCCATATTTGCACACACGATTGTGCCGCCGCACGGCCGGATCCCGTGCATCCTATGGCTCCCTAGACCGGGTCAAGCATGCCCGTACGCCATGGTTAAGCCATTTTGATGCCTCCCTTCCACCATAGAGTTTTCCATCACCCAAGAGCCCGAAGGGCCCTTAACCACGGTTCCACGGCTCCAAAACTGCCATATTTGCACACACAACCATGCTGCCGCATGGTCGGTTCCAACGCGTCCTATGGCTCTCGGCACTGAGTCAAGCATGCCCGTACGCCATGGTTAAGGCATTTTGGCACATCTCGGCTTTCTACCATAGTGTTTGCCATAGCCTCGAGAGCCCGAATTTCCTTTAACCTCTGCTCCACGGCCCAAAGTAATCGCCATATTTGCACACACGACTTTGCCGTCGACGGCCGGTTCCTCGCAAGGCCCTACGGCTTCTCGCACCAAGTCAAGCACGTCGCTGCGCCATGGTTAAGGCATTTTGACACCTTTGGCTCTCCACCATAGCATTTATTGTGGCTCGAGGACCCGAATGGCCCTTAACCATGGCTCCACAGCCCAGAACCGCCATATTTGCACACACGACTATGCTACCGCACACCTGGTTCCCGTGTGTGTCCTTCTCTCGCACTAGTCAAGCACGACCGTATGCCATAGTTAAGGTGTTTTGATGCCTCCGGCCTACCACCACAATGTTTGTCATCACCCGAGAGCCCGAACGGCCCTTAACCATTCCATGACTTTAACTTCCATATTTGCACACGACCGTGCCGCACGCACGGCCGATCCCGTGCATCCTATGGCTCCCAAGACCGGGTCAAGCATGCCCGCACGGTGGTTAAAGCCATTTTGATGCCTCTCTCCTCTCCACCATAGAGTTTTCCATCACCCAAGAGCCCGAAGGGCCCTTAACCACGGTTCCACGGCTCCAAAACTGCCATATTTGCACACACAACCATGCCGCCGCATGGTCGGTTCCAACGCGCCCTATGGCTCCCCGGTACGTAGTCAAGCATGCCCGTACACCATGGTTAAGGCATTTTGACACATCTCGGCTTTCTACCATAGTTTTTGCCATAGCTCAAGAGCCTCGAATGGCCCTTTAACCTCGCCTCCACTACTTCCGTAACCGCCATATTTGCACACACGACTTTGCTGCCGCACGGCCGGTTCCCGTGCGTCCTACGCTCTCCTCGCACCAAGTCAAGCACGCCCATGCGCCATGGTTAAGGCGTTTTGACACCTCTAGCCTCTCCACCACAGCATTTATTGTGGCTCGAGGACCCGAATGGCCCTTAACCATGGCTCCATAGCTCTAGAACTGCCATATTTGCACACACGACTATGCTACCGCACAGCCGGTTCCTGCGTGTCCTACAGCTCTCGGCACTGGGTCAAGCACGACCGTAGCTATAGTTAAGGTGAGCCATGCCTCCGGGCTCACCACCACAATGTTTGTCATCACCCGAGAGCCCGAACGGCCCTTAACCACAGCTCCATGACTGCAACTTCCATATTTGCACACGACCGTGCCGCCACACGCCGGATCCCCGTGCATCCTATGGCTCCCTAAGACCGGTCAAGCATGCCCGCACGCCATGGTTAAGGCATTTTGATGCCTCTCCTCTCCACCATAGAGTTTTCCATCACCCAAGAGCCTGAACGGCCCTTAACCACGCCCACTCGCCCAAAACGCCATATTTAGACACACAACCATGCCGCACGGGTTTGCCCAACGCGTCCCATGCTCCTCGGGCACAGAGTCAAGTATGCCTGCATTTGTTATACTTTGACACATCTAGCTTTCTACTATAGTAGCTAAGCATAGTTCAGAGCCCTAATTACCCTTTAACCCTATACCCACTACCCAGAACCGCCATATTTGTATTAACACTCTTGCTGCCAAGACGGCTGCTCTCAAGTGCATACCCTACTTGGCTTCTCCTCGCACCAAGTCAGCAGCACGTTTCTATGCGCCATGTGGTTAAGGCGTTTTGACACCTTTAATACCTCTCCACCACAAGATTTATTGCGGCCTCGAGACTGCCCCGAATGGCCCTTAACCATGGCTCCATGTACTAGAACCGCTATATTTGCACACACACGACTATACGCACACCACCTCTGCGTGTCCTATGCTCTCTGCAGACTAGGTCATGATGACCATATGCCATAGTTAAGGTGTTTTGATGCCTCCGGGCCTCACCACCACAATGTTTGTCATCACCCGAGAGCCCGAACGGCCCTTAACCACAGCTCCATGACCTAACTTCCATATTTGCACACACGACCGTGCCGCCGCACGGCCGGATCCCGTGCATCCTATGGCTCCCAAGCACCGGGTCAAGCATGCCCGTACGCCATGGTTAAGCCATTTTGATGCCTCTCTCCTCTCCACCATAGAGTTTTCCATCACCCAAGAGCCCGAAGGGCCCTTAACCACGGTTCCACGGCTCCAAAACCGCCATATTTGCACACACAACCATGCCGCCGCATGGTCGGTTCCAACGCGTCCTATGGCTCCCGGCACGCAGTCAAGCATGCCCGTACGCCATGGTTAAGGCATTTTGACACATCCGGCTTCTCTACCATAGTGTTTGCCATAGCTCGAGAGCCCGAATGGCCCTTAACCTCGGCTCCACGGCTCCGTAACCGCCATATTTGCACACACGACTTTGCCGCCGCACGGCCAAGCTCTCTCGTACAGCTCTAATAGCCTCGCATCCAAGTCAAGACGCCCATGCGCTATGGTTAAGGCGTTTTGACACCTTTGGCCTCTCCACCACAGCATTTATCATGCCGAGGACCAATGGCCTTTAACCATGGCTCCACAGCTTCTAGAATCGCTTATATTTGCACACACGACTATGCTACCAAGACAAATTCTTCGCCTCGCTGTCCTATGTACTTAAGACTATGGGTCAAGCATGACCATATGCCATAGTTAGGTGTTTTTTGATGCCTCCGTCCACCACCACAATGTTTGTCATCACCCGAGAGCCCGAATCCGCCCTTAACCACAACCCATGACTCCGCATCCCATATTTGCACACACGATCGAGCCGCGCACGGCGATCCCCGTGCATCCTATGGCTCCCGGCACCGGTCAAGCATGCCCGTACGCCATGGTTAAGCCATTTTGATGCCTCTCCCTCTCCACCATAGAGTTTTCCATCACCCAAGAGCCCGAAGGGCCCTTAACCATGGTTCCACGGCTCCAAAACCGCCATATTTGCACACACAACCATGCCGCCGCATGGCCTGGCTCCAACGCGTCCTATGGCTCTCGGCACAGTCAAGCATGCCCGTACGCCATGGTTAAGGCATTTTGACACATCCTCGGCTTCTCTACCATAGTGTTTGCCATAGCTCAAGAGCCCGAATGGCCTTAACCTCGGCCCACGGCTCCGTAACCGCCATATTTGCACACACGACTTTGCCGCGCACGCGGCCTGGGCCCTACGCGCCTCGCACCAAGTCAAGCACGCCCATGCGCCTATGGTTAAGGCATTTTGACACCTCGGCCCTCCACTATAGCATTATTGCGGCTTCGAGGACCCGAATGGCCCTTAACCATGGCTCCACAAAATGAACCGCCATATTTGCACACACGACTATGCTACCGTACGACCCGGTTCCCGCGTGTCCTGGGCCCTTCCGCACTGGGTCAAGTATGACCGTATGCCATAGTTAAGGTGTTTTGATGCCTTTGGGCTCACCACCACAATATTTGCCATCACCCGAGAGCCCGAACGGGCCTTAACCACAGCCCATGACTCCTAACTTCCATATTTGCACACACGCACCGTGCCGCCGCACTACGGATCCTCAGTGCATCCTATGGCTCCCAACACCGAGTCAAGCATGCCCGTACACCATGGTTAAGCCATTTTGATGCCTCTCTCCTTCCACCATAGAGTTTTCCATCACCCAAGAGCCCGAAGGGCCTCTTAACCACGGCCCAAGCCTCCAAATCGCTATTTGCACACACAACCATGCCGCCGCATGGCCTGGTTCCAACGCGTCCCATGGCTCCCGGGCACAGTCAAGCATGCCCGTACGCCATGGTTAAGGCATTTTTGACACATCCGGCTTCTCTACCATAGTGTTTGCCTAGCTCGAGGAGCCTCAATGGCCCTTAACCATGGTTCCACTACTCCAACGCCATATTTGCACACACAACCATGCTACCGCATGGTCGGTTCCAACGCCTATGGCTCCCGCACCAAGTCAAGCATGCCCATGCGCCATGCTTTTGCTACATTTTGACACATCCGCTTCCACCACAAAGCATTTATTGCAGCTCGAGGACCCGAATGGCCCTTAACCATGGCTCCACAGCCTCTAGAACTCGCCATATTTGCACACGACTATGCCATGAAGACACTCCGTTCCTCGCGTGTCCTACGCCTCTCCGGCACACGTATGCCATAGTTAAGGTGTTTTGATGCCTCCGGGCTCACTTCACCACAATGTTTGTCATCACCCGAGAGCCCGAACGTGGCCCTTAACCATAGCCCATGACCTCCGTAACTTCCATATTTGCACACACGACCGTGCCGCCGCACGGCCGGATCCTATGCATCCTATGGCTCCCGGCAGACCGAGTCAAGCATGCCCATATGCCATGGTTAAGCCATTTTGATGCCTTTCTCCTCTCCACCATAGAGTTTTCCATCACCCAAGAGCTGAAGGGCCCTTAACCATGGCCCATGGCCCAAAACCGGCCATATTTGCATTACACAAACCATGCCGCGCATGGTCGGGTTCCAACGCGTCCCATGGCTCCCCGGTATAGAGTCAAGCATGCCCGCACGCCATGGTTAAGGCATTTTGACACATCCGGGCTTCTCTACCATAGTGTTTGCCATAGCTTGAGAGCCCTCGAATGGCCTCTAACCATGGTTCCATGGCCCAAAACTGCCATATTTGCACACACGACATGCTACCGCATGGTCGGTTCCAACGCGCACGGCTCCCTGTAGTCAAGCATGCTCGTACACCATGGCTAAGGCATTTTGACACATCTCGGCTTCTCTACCATAGTGTTTGCCATAGCTCGAGAGCCTGAATGGCCGTTAAGCACGCCCGTAATCCCGCTCCATGGTTAACGGCCGAAGCCTCGCGCTGGCCCTTCTCGACCAAGTCCTTCCACCATGGTTAAGGCGTTCGGCCTCTCCACCACAGCATTTATTGTAGCTCGAGGACCCGAATGTCCCTTAACAATGGCTCCACACCTCTAGAACCGGCCATATTTGCACACACACGACTATGCTACCGTGTACTCTGCCTCGCGGTGTCCTACATGCCTTCTCGGCACTAGGTCAAGCACGACCGTATGCCATAGTTAAGGTGTTTTGATGCCTCCGGGCCTCACCACCACAATGTTTGTCATCACCCGAGAGCCCGAACGGCCCTTAACCATAGCCTCCATGACTCCCGTAACTTCCATATTTGCACACACGACCGTGCCGCCGCACGGCCGGATCCCGTGCATCCTATGGCTCCCAAGACCGGGTCAAGCATGCCCGTACGCCATGGTTAAGCCATTTTGATGCCTCTCTCCTCTCCACCATAGAGTTTTCCATCACCCAAGAGCCCGAAGGGCCCTTAACCACGGTTCCACGGCTCCAAAACCGCCATATTTGCACACACAACCATGCCGCCGCATGGTCGGTTCCAACGCGTCCTATGGCTCCCGGCACGCAGTCAAGCATGCCCGTACGCCATGGTTAAGGCATTTTGACACATCCGGCTTCTCTACCATAGTGTTTGCCATAGCTCGAGAGCCCGAATGGCCCTTAACCTCGGCTCCACGGCCGTAACCGCCATATTTGCACACACGACTTGCCGCACGCACGGCCGGCTCAAGGGGTCCTACGGCTCCGCACCAAGTCAAGCACGCCCATGCGCCATGGTTAAGGCGTTTTGGCACCTCTAGCCTCTCCGCCACAGCATTTATTGTGGCTCGAGGACCCGAATGGC